>AYEL01079091.1:0-40421 GCA_000484575.1 Olivierus martensii
AAAAATTATTTATATATTATAAGGATAATGGATAAATTTAAATTTATTCACTTATAAGCATTATATGAAAATAAAAAGAGAAAAAGAAAAATTTATTTTTTTTCTGTTTTTTATTTTCATATAATGCTTATAAGTGAATAATCATGTCATCATCTTTCTTATAAAAAAGCTGGAGCAGTATTTAGTTTGCTAAGTAGTATATAATAGACTTCTTCTGATGTCATTTTTTCAACGAATTCAACAAACTATTCCAAAACGAGGTAAAACGTCGACTTTTCTTGTTGCAAGCGCTTTAAGCAAAACGTTGAGTTTAGGAATATAGCCTTACTGAGCCACAAAGGTATAAATACTTTGAAATAAAAAAAGAAACCGAAAGAGTTTCGAATATTAAATAAATGACGATAATAAAGTGTCTCGTGTGGCAAATATAAACACCAAATCAGTATTGCCAGATGGATTGTTCACTTTTCCTATGCAAAACTAAAAAAATTAAATAAAATCATCACCAATTATAAAAAATTCCATTTATAAAAACATTATGTAATATTACTTAACCCAAACGTCAATTCTTCTACATAAACAGAATAAACATCGAACATCGATACCAAAACATCGATGTTCATAAAACATCGACCTCTAAACATCGATGTTTTGATATCGATGTTCAATGTTCAACACTAGTTAGGAGGCTTTTTAATAAAGCTAAGAGACTGGTGATTAGGGCACCTATAGGAGTGTTCTCACTGGTTATAATAAGGCCATTAGAAAGGCTAAAAGGTCTTCCTGGAAACGATACTGTCAGGAATTGAGGATATACCTGAGGTATCCAGATTTTGAAGATAATGTCTAATGGGAATTTTTGCAGGATTGGTTCTCTTAGACTGCCTGATGGCAGTAACTTGCAAGGACTCTTTAAAGGAACTTTTTCAGGTACACTTTCCTTGGTCTATCTTGATTGAGGACTCATCCTGCTTGCAGGTGCAGTCCGACCTTGATGGACGTGATTATCATGCCGAGAGGGAGGATTGGCGCCTTGTGAGGGGGATGATTAATCAGTCTAATATTAGATGGGCTATAAGTGTTTTTAAGCCCTTCAACTCGGCAAGACCAGATGGCATTTTGGCAGTGTTCTTGCAACAGGGCATTGATGTTCTGGCCTCTCCTCTTTGCCGTGTCTTTCAGGCCGGTTTGGCCTTTAGCTATGTTCCATGGTCCTGGAGGCAGGTAAGGGTTTCCTTTATACCTAAGCCTGGGGATAATTCTTATACCGAGGCTGTCTTATCATCCGATCAACCTGATGTCCTTTTTATTGAAGACATTGGAGAGTTTGGTGGATAGATTTGTCAGGGATGGGGCCTTGTCTAAGATCCCTCTTTGTCGCAGTCAATTTGCCTATCAATCTGGCAAATCGACTGGGCATGCTCTTCATGAGGTTGTTTTGTTCATTGAGAGGGCTATTGGGTACAAAGAAATTGCCCTTGGCACTTTTTTTGATATTCAAGGGGCTTTTGACTCTACTTCTTTTGAGCAAATTAGTCTTGCTGCTTTCAGACAGGAATTCACTTCAATGATTATTCAATGGAATGGCTCTATGCTGAGGCATAGAGTTGTTTTCAGTAGACTCTATGATGAGGAAGTCACAATTCTCACTGATAGGGGTTGTCCACAGGGGAGTGCTTTCTCCCCTTCTTTGGTGCCTTGTGGTGAATGAATTATTGGTTTTACTCAATGGGAAAGGTTTCTTCACTGTTGGATATGCTGATGACATAGCCATCATTGTAGTGGGGAAATTTCCCAGGACTGTATTTGAGGTCTTTCAGACAGCTCTTAATACAGTTTCTGATTGGTGTAATAGGGTTGGATTGTCTGTTAATCCGGCCAAGACTGTTATCATGCCTTTTGCTCGAAGAAGACAGTTGGTAGGGTTAACTGAGCGGACCTTCTTCGGTAAAAAATTGCAGTTTTCTATCCAGGTCAAATACCTTGGTGTTATGCTTGACAAGGGTTTGATTTGGAAGCCACATGTTGAGTTTATTGTTGGGAAGGCCTGTAGGGCTCTTTGGGCTTGCAGAGGTATTTTGAGTAAGACTTGAGGGCTTAGGCCAGGGCTGTTGTTTTGGATATATACTATGGTAGTGAGACCCATTCTTACTTTCGCTGCCATTGTTTGGTGGTGAAGGGTTTTACTTAAGACTTGCAGGACTGAACTTGGAAAGATTCAAAGGTTGGCCTGTTTGAGCATCACTAGGGCTATGAAGACTGTTTTTGAGGTCCTCTTGGGCATTTCTCCTTTGCATTTGTTTGTTGAGGCGAGTGCCCGGAAGGCCTATTATAGGCTTCATTCTTCTGGGAGAGGGATTTCTTGGACCCACAAGGTGGAGCATTTATCTTTTTAATGGGACAGATTACACTGTAACATTCTTGAGATGGTTAAGGATTACATGGTACCTAGATTTAACTTCTTCCGGCCCTTCACTGTTGTTTTTCCCAGTTTGGAGGGCTGGGGAGGGGATTTGTGTGCAGTATCAAGGGTGGTTTGGTCTGGTTTATGGATGGTTCTAAAACCACTACTGGAGTTGGGGCAGGGGTTTATTGCGAGGGGACGCAGATGTTTTATTCCTATTCCCTTGAACAATTTGCCACTGTCTTTCAGGCAGAAATTTTTGTTATTTCTGCATGTATTAGAATTAATCTTGATAGAGGTTATGCTTGCAAGCATATTTACATTCTATCTGATAGTCAGGCTGCTCTTAAAGTGTTTGATAGTTCCCGTTTTGTTTCTAAGCTTGTTTGGGAATGTTGTCTTTTCATTGAGGAACTGGCTACCAAGAACAGAGTGCAGCTTATTTGGGTACCGGGGCACAAGGGGATTGAGGGCAATGAGGTTCTGATGGGCTTGCCAAGGAAGGAGCTTCTCACCCCTTTTTTTGGACCTGAGCCTGCCCTGGGCATTGGACCTGATGCTTTTGGGTGGGTCGTCAAGGACTGGTTGGCAGCCCAGCATCTCATTTCCTGGAGGTCTATTTCTGGTTTTAGGCAGGCAAAGGCTCTCATTTTGGGTTGCTCTGTTCAGCGAACTAGAGTGTTGCTTTCACTTAATAAACATGAAGTTAGGATTGTTACAGGGCTTCTTACAGGGCATTGTCATCTTAGAAGACATCTTCATTTGATTGGGGCAACCCTATTTGTAGAAGATGTCAGGATGAGGAGGAAACTTCTCTTCACATTTTGTGTGAATGTATGGCCCTTTCATGACTTAGGCGTGACCTTTTAGGGATGTATTTTCTTGTTCCGGAGGATCTTGCTACTGTCCCATTGAGGAAAGTACTGTCGTTTGTTTTAAAGATGGGACCTCTTCTGGAATAATCTGATTGGGAGTGCACAATAGACCATTGTTGGTTGCAGTGCTTGGGCTGTGTAGGCTTCTCCCTTGTATTTACTACTACTACTAGTACTACAAAAGCAGTTATAATCTTATCTGATTTGCACTAATTGGTTCAACAATACATCTAGAGCTAAGTAGTTGGGAAAGAAATTTTCTGGGAATGTATTCACAGAAAATGACCTAGTGTACCAGGCCCATTTAAAAATTTTTTTTTTAATTATTTTGCATAAATATCAATAAAAATGGAATAATAATACATAAATGAGTATTAAAATTGGTTATTTTAATAAAATAACCAATTTTAATACTTATTTATAATAAAGATATATTTTAACAACTTTTTTTATTGTAAAATATTAGGACATTTTTTGAAAGATTAGTTCATGTTTATTCTTCAAAATTTGAGTATTATGAAGATTTGGCAATTGTATGACTTCATAAATAAATTAATCTCAGGAACTAATAGTTAAAATAAAATAACTTATAAATGCAAACAATGTTAGTAATAAATATCTTTCTTAAATTGACAATATGTTAAAAAATTTTTGCAGGATTTAGAAAGGATGAAAATAATTATACAAAATTAAATAATTTTGTACACACACTTTATTTCAAATTACAGGTACTCTTGCAAATAATTGGGAATGAAGGATTTTACATAAATCGGATTATGTAGAAGTTGAAAAATGATTTTTAACAAAAATTCTGAAATAAAACTACCGAAAATAATGGCAAAGATACAATTACATATTACATTTTATGGGACCATATTGCTCTCTGACTAAAAGACAATGCCATATGATACAATATCAAATCAGTAGTATGAAAATTAAATTCTCATTATAATGGAAAAAATATTTGATTTTTTTAGACAAAAATTATGATCTGTTTATTGATCAGAGAATACAAGATACAAGGAAAATATTCTGAAAATTTTCAATAGATACCTTAAAAAATAAGAAAAAATTTGATTTACCTAAATAATATAAATTAATAAAATTAGAAATATTAATATTAATGTTTTAAATTCTAGGAATCTGCATCATGAAAGTATTATTGTTTTAAACACATAAGTGGTAGTATTATAAATTATTTCTAAAAAATAATTTAAATAATCAAAGCTTATTATAATTTAATAAACTTACTCATGTCTTAATTCCATTTCTGCCCATTCACACCAAACTGCTGCTAAATCTTCAACTTTAATATAAGGTACCTGAGTTCCTTTTTCAAAAATAATTCTTGCCTAAAATAAAACTAAAAAAATTCTTTATAAAATTTAAAAAATTAGATTTTTGAAAATAGTAAAAAAGTTTACATCTTCAATTTGGCCATTCTCTTCATAAAATTTTGCAAATGCAACCCATAAAGTATGCAGTTTTCCAGTGGCTAATTTAGGATCCACAGTTTGGACAGCTTCTGTATATGTATTTATTATCTTTAAAAAATAAGATAAAATTATATTTTTAAATTCAATCATAAAAATATTAATAAGAATAAACACAATTAAATAGTAAGTTTTTATATAAGCCAAAGTCAAATATTAATTATCTTGAAAAAAATTATTTTGTTTTATTGTCAACAGTGCTGTAACTAGCCATTCCTGTGCCCTGTGCAAGAATTTGCATTTAGGTCCTTAATTAATTAGGTTGGGAAAATAATAAAACAAATACATTACAATAGATTTTTAATAAGATTTATTTTAATTGAACTTTTCTGGCTTTCATTTCAGTAAAATTCATTAATTACATCATCATAATTAATATTTTTAATGATATTGTATTCTATTGAAATAATAGAAAGATTGGATAATCGTTCTTATCTGATAGTTGATCTTAAATAATTTTTAATAATTTCAACCTGCTAAAACTTCTCTCGCATGAAGCAATAGAAATGGGAAGAGTTAGAAATATTCAAAGAGCAACATTGATATTTGGGTAAGACAATTAAACCAAAATCATGAAGAGTCTGTAGAATATTAAACGGAAATGCAGTTTCTATATTTTGTATAAGAGTCGTTACTTCAGGCTTAAAACATTCAATTTCACATGTGAATTCGTACTTTTTTAAATCTTTGTTATATTTAATAGCGAGATCTGCAGCCGATTTTTTTAAATCAGCAACACTCATGTATTGTAAAGATGAGCCAAAGAGAAAGCAAAAATCATCACAAATAGTTCATGTTGGTGAGCAGAGGGTAATTCATGTTGGTGTGCATCTAGGGTCTAAGTAAGGCAAAATCTAATCGCCAAAATGTGCAGTAGAAAGGCAGAAAAATTTAAAATTTAAAAATGTAATTTCTTGTGAACAGTATTTTGGACCTCCCTTCCAAGTGGGCCCTGTGCTGATGCACCTGCCTAGTTACGGCACTGATTGTCAATACTAAAAATTTTTTTAATCGCTGTTACAACATATTTCAGAAACATACTTGTCCTTGAATAGATTAATATTTCAAATTTTTTATTAGTGGGAAGATCTAATTCTAGAGAGACTTTGTAGATCATTCTTTCCAACAAAAAGACAAAAGAAGGAACTTGAATTGTTTAAAAAACCTTTAAATATTTTTTTCATTAGTTAGACAAAAATATATTCCAATATAATAACAATTTTATGAGTTCAGTTTGATGATGATATGATTAAATGCATCATGATTTCATATTCCATTGTTAATTAGAAATGAATTACTAAATACATAATGGGAAAAACAGCAGGATCCTATTTCTAAGTTCAGATGGAGAGTTTTGAAATGGCCACTATGAGTTATTATAGAACCTATCATGAAGAGAAGATTCAGTAGGCCAAGATTAGACCCTAATAAAAGAATCTGCAAATAATTTATTTTGAAAAAGTACTATAATTTATCATTTACTTGAATCCTCCAAATGATAAAATCAATGACCAGATAACCATTATTAATTATTCAGCCAGCAGCTTCTCAAGCACTTTCAATCAGCTTTTACATGTTTGTCTATAATAAACACTGAGATGATGAAAGTGGTTACTAAAAAATTTCATAAAATTTTTGAGAAAATAAAGATGCCAGAATAGTGTCACTTACACACAGAAAAGAATTGATAAATATGTTATTAAAAATATAATGTTTTTAAAAAAAAATAAAAAAAATTATAGTTAAAAATATGATATGATCCAACTATCAAAAGATATTTTATATCTCATGCTTTGCAAGGAGGCTATACATATAATGTTTAATTGATTTTAATTTTATAATAATAATAATATAATAATTTACAAAAATAAATTTCACTTACATAATGTTGCCAAGAACACAACTCTTATTTAAATTGGAGAGCTCCTGTATTAATTTATATCAAAACAACCATTAAATTTGGTTTGAATTTCATCCCTGAAGCAAATAATATTCAATGATCTTAAAGCATTCTTAAAAAACTTAACAACAATAATCAAAAGGATTAGTAGAAACTTGCTGAATCTTTCTTCATATACTTAGTAAAGCAAAAGTAGAAATTTAGCTAATCTAGATGTGACTGCAGGTATGCAATTCAGTAGCCACTAGAGCAGATAAGAGCAAAAATGTTCTTCATTCTGAAAAAAAGTACTTCCTGAACAAAACTTTCACAAATCAATTGTAAATTCTCCACCACTGACTCTGTAGATAAAATATACAGAGAAATCATAAGCATATGCAATAACTACAATGCTCAACTTTATTAAGGTTACTATTCAAAATTACTGCAGACTAAAAATATTTGAATATATAAAAACTCACAAATCAGAAGTATCAAATAATCATAAAAACATTCTTCACATTCACATTTAAACTAGAGAAATGACCTCTAAATCAGGGCAGATTCACTGTGTCTTACCTATATATCATATCACACAATTAAAGGATACATATTTTCCATTAGTGATCTGCCACACATTATATAACAGGATGTTTTCCTTCTTTTTTTATGCTACAATATGCTTCTCAGTTCATCGTTAAATCTCTTAAGATAAGTAAACTAGAGAAATGCAATAGCTTAATGCCAACAATAACTCAAACAAAATATATAAAATCAGTAGCACATAGTACTTATAAAGAAGCTTGAATATGATTCCTTTAATAAGAATATGTAATTACTATAGAATTTAAATTGTTATGATTTAATATCTTATTAAATGTTCCTATTATTGAAATGGAGAAAATACTACTACATTATTCTTAAACACTACTGGGGTATGTTCAAAATTTTGCTGAATACATAAAAAAATCCTTATTGACAAAGAAGAGAATTTTCTATGGCTGAAATACTCATCAGGATTTAAAAAAAAAAATGTTATCAATAATACAGCAGGCCCATCAGATTCTGTATAAGATATATTGGCAATGCAAAAGTAATCAAAACATGAAAACAAAGTCAAAACTAAAATGACAATAGTAAATTTTTTAAATGTTACAATATACAAAGATACAGAAATATATAGCATAAAGTATACAGAAAGCAACAGACATGCAAATATCTGTTGCAATTATATTAAATTATGTTCATAATTTAATATAATTGTAGCAGATATAAAGTAGGGCAAGATTTGAAATACCTACCAGGAGTTTTGTGGAGCTGCGCTTATATACACTATTCAGATACAGTTATGTGGCGACAAATTGGACAGTTGCGCAGTGCAATGATTTGACCTCAGTACAGGTAGGCCTCGATTAGTGTGAGTTCGAATAATGCGATTTCGATTAGTGCGACTTATAAAATTGATACCATTTTTCAGTTAGTGCAAGCAAATATTCGATTAATGCGAGTTGTAAGCATAGACCAGTCTTACTAACAAAGCTCCGCCTCCTTTTATGATGTCAATTAACAAATTACCGTTAATTTTCGGTTAGTAAAACTGGACCGAAAATTTTTATAAATCTTATGTGAGCCCTGAGAAATTTCCGCTTTTGACGAAAAATGCAAAGCAAATGATGTCTCTGTTCGGAAGTACGTATGTTTGCGAACAATTATTTTCAACCATGAAATTAATCAAAAATGACCACCGATCAAGACCGAGTGATGCACGATTAGAAAGCTGCGTACATGTAGCTACCTCATCAATTCCGGCTGATATTGATCAGCTCGTATCGAATAAACAGTGCCAAATTTCTCATTAAAATTTCAAGAAAATTCGTTTTTCTGTTCTTTCCTTGTTTGTTTTTATTTTGCATTAAAATTTGTATATGAAATCTTTACTTTTTTTAAATTTTATATTTTTTTATTCTAATGTTTATTATAAATAAAGTTTTGTAAATTATTAATGAGTGTTATTTTATGTGTGGCCCGCAAAAAAACTTTAAAATTTAACTTGGCCCGTTGATTAAAAAGGTTGCTCACCCGTTATAGATAATACCAAAATTTTGCTTAATTTCTATTAAAATAGACAATATTTTTTAATTGTTGAACTTGGCCCGTTGATTAAAAAGGTTGCTCACCCGTTACAGATAATACCAAAATTTTGCTTAATTTCTATTAAAATAGACAATATTTTTTAATTGTTGATTTTTTACTTCATTTTCACTGTATTTTTGTCAAAAATGAGAAAATACTAATATAAACAAAGATCTTCCATTTAAAAGGACATGGCACTTTTATTGGTTTATTGCCATCAATTCTAAGGCTGTAGACATTCTGCAACTAATCAGAGTAAAGAGGAAAAACCAAGCACTAAGCAAAAATAAACCTTTATTTCACAAAGGAATATTTTCGACCATTCTCCACTGGTGAAGACCAGTGGAGAATGGTCGAAAATAAAAAAATTCTAAACCATGTTAGGACAAAAACTTGCTTTCAGAGGAGATTGGAGACCATTCTCCACTGGTGCTTCACCAGTGGAGAATGGTCGAAAATATTCCATTCTCCACTGGTTCTATTGAACGCCCAATGGCATTCAATAGAACAATAATTTTCTGTGATTCGTTGTAGCTGATGAGAATTGTAATGATCAAAAGCGCTATTACTTTTTGCTTATTAAATCGTTATTTTGCCTGTCTAAGTGCTAGTTTGAGTATTTATTTAGATATAGATAGACAGTGTACTATTCATTTTTCTGAATTACTTAAATAGAATAGTCCCACACATACATATTAAATAGCCACAATAGAATGGTCCCTCACTTGCCTGAAATTTAGCACTATCTGTCAGGAGGAGAGGAAAAAGTTTTTTGATGTGTGTATTTTTTGTTTTCTTTCTTAGCCATTTCCTGCATTCTTTCTTTATCTCCTAGATTTCTTCTTATGTCTTCTATTTTCCCCACACCATAAGTGTGTCTGATGTTTGCTCACTTCTGGGCTCAATGCTGAGTTCTCTCTGTCCATGGGCTACTTCCAGACCTCTGACTCTGACTCCACCTTTTAAAAAAATATCCGATTCTGACTCTCCCTAAAATTTGTAAAGTCCAACTCCAACTCTGACCAGTTCAAAAATCCGACTCCAACCAAAAACCTCTGACTTTGCAACCCAGGATTGCAGAATATGATGAAAAATGATCCAACCTCCCAGACTCCACCTTTTAAAAAAAATCCGACTCTGACTCTCTTAAATTTATAAGATATGACTCTGACTCTGGGCAGTTTAAAATTCCAACTCCGACTCCACCCAAAATCCTCTGACTCCCTGACTCCCAACTCTGCCATACAGATTATGCTAACTTGTCATTTTGACAACACCTCTTTGGAAGTTGTAGTTGTTTATTGATATCAGTTGTCTATTCTGCACTTGCATAGCAGCTCTGTTGACTGTGGGCCAGCTATTGCACATTTCAATGAACTTACCTGCATTTTTGCTTTATGCTACTGGATAATGTGTCTGCTGACGTATGCATGCAGTGCTTCATGCTTAATGTTACTAGATGCAAAAGTGAAAAGGGAGGACAATCTCCTCTGAAAGCAATTGAAATGGAGGGCATTTCAAATAAAATTTAAGAATAAATTTTTATTACAAAAGATATTAATATGCAAGCCCATCCTTAGTGTAAATATTTGCTTGGGTACTAAAATTACAAAATTTACATAAAGTGAAGTTAATCAGCTTGTCTTCTGAGAGGCTAAAAGGAAGATTAGGTAAAGATAATTTGCTGTTTCTAATATTAATTTATATATAGCACTGTAATCACTTTATTTACTGATTATATATGTTACAGGATGAACCCGAATTCAGGAAATACTAGATTTTCCTAGTCAAAACGAGAACGTCCTAACGCTTGTCGGACGTTCTAGTATTTCCTAGGCCGAATTTGAAATGCCAAATATTTCTTATTCAAAGTTCGGAATTTCTAGTTTTTCCTAGTCAAAATATTTCTTATTCAAAGTCCAGAATTTCTAGTTTTTCCTAGTCAAAACCCAACAGAAACAAAACAAAAGATGTCATTACTACTTCTTCCTAGGACATCTAATGTTTTGTTTCTCGAGTTTTCTTTAGTGTGGATATATTTTATCAGATTATCATCAATTTTTAGAATGAACGCAAGCAAGAAAGAAAAATTTATCAACAAGATTTCAAAGTTGAACGTGAAAGAAATCATTTTCACATCATGTTGCAAGAACAATATCAAAACTTAATTGACGAGGTAAGGTTATTCAAAAATACTTTCGATAAATAAATTATTATCATAATTTACCTGTAACGTATTTGTTACAGGACAAACCCAAATTCAGGAAATACTAGAATTTCCTAGTCATAGAACGTCCTAACGCTTGTCGGATGTTCTAGTATTTCCTAGGCCGAACTTGAAATGCCAAACATTTCTTGAACGTTCTAGTATTTCCTAGGTTGAACATGAAATGCCAAACATTTCTTATTTAAAGTCCAGAATTTCTAGTTTTTCCTAGTCAAAACCCAAAGCAGAAACAATTAAAACAAAAGACGTCATTACTAGTTCTTCCTAGGACATCTAATGCTTTGTTTCTCAAGTTTTCTTTAGTGTGGCATATTTTATCGGATTATCATAAATTTTTAGAATGAATGCAAGCAAGAAAGAAAAATTTATCGACGAGATTTTGAAGTTGAACGTGAAAGATAATCATTTTCACATCATGTCGCGAGAACAATATGAGGTAAATCTTAATTGATGAGGTAAGGTTATTCAAAAATACTTTCGATAGATAATTTTTTCTTTAGCACAACTATTCTATTTTTGTTCATTTCAATGAACAAAAATAGAATAGTTATACTAAATTTAAATTTTAATTAAAAAAATAATATTTAAAAGGTAAAATAAACTTTTATTTTAACTCTTTCTCTAGTGATAGTTCTTATTTATTCTAGCTTTATTACTTAGCTAAGCCTAATTAATTATATGTGATCAGCATTACCGTAGCAATCGAAGTGACTATTCTTATGTAGGTTAGGTGGTGTTTTATAATATTTAGATGGATTTGAAAATAGTTTATTTTTTAGACTAGTTAAACTTTAGATCATTTTAAATATCTAATACATTAATATATTGGATATTAAAATATTAATCTATATTAATATTTGCTTTAAAATCTATTTGATTAAATTCTATATAAAAAACTTTATCTACTCAATTTTGATTTTTTTATGATATATTTATTTGAAATTATTAATTTGAAAAATTTAGTAGAATTATTAATCTTAATAGAAGGTACTATACTTCTACACCAGTGGTTCTCAACCTTTCTTGACGTGCCACCCAACAAATTTTTTTTGAAATCGTACTGCGACCCAATTGTTTATTTTATAATATAAAATAAAAAAGGTATATATATATATGACCAGTGGCAGATTTTGCATTTGAGAGGCCCCAGGTGCAATTCAATTTTGAGGCCTCCTCTAAATATTTTCACTACCCCTACATCCTACAGTGTGAATTCTATGCGCACGTTTTTTACTCTGGTAGCCATTATACCGATTGTCCAAAAACGTTGAGATCTAGGGAAATAACATTGAAAATTAACAAATATAAAATTACAACTGCCTGGATGTATTTAAAAGGTTGCTGATGTTCAGACTGTATTAATTATGAAAATTAAAGTTTATTGGTACAAGAATTATTAAGTTTCAATAGGCAAAAGTGTTAAAACAAAAAAATGTAGTAATCCATGGATGTAAAAAATAATTTATTTTTAAATTTACTACTGATTTGTATTTCTGATTATTTAATTTCTAAAATCTAGTAATCTATAAATAATAAAAATTTTTATGTAAATTATTATAATATATTTCACTATTGTTGATAAATAATGGAGGACATTATGAACATTTGTTATAATTCCATTTCAAGTATTCGATTTCATCTTTTGGGTTTTCTGGGAATGGACTGATTGATAATCATCCAGTCATCAAAGACAAATTTTCATCAAAAGCTCTCACAAAAAAAATTATACCTATTTCATGTTAGGACGAAAAATTTGTTCCTTGATCTGTGATACTGGTACCCACGTATTTATACACGGAGTCTAATTAATATTACTGTTGGGGAACTTGCAAATTGACTACATAAATGTTATTCTAACATTATTAAATTATTATATATACTTACTTGATAACAAAACAAAGGTACTATACTTCTACACCAGTGGTTCTCAACCTTTCTTGACGTGCCACCCAACAAATTTTTTTTGAAATCGTACTGCGACCCAATTGTTTATTTTATAATATAAAATAAAAAAGATAGTTTATCAGCATGATATTATGTGTACTTGGATTAACTTATATTTCAATGGACTACGATGTATTCCTCACATACAACAAAATATAACTATGAACTGTAAATTGAAAATGTACACTGCAATTCTTAGCCTTCAACACAAAAACATACACTTGATTGAAATAGAAAATACAATTACTAATTTTAACACACTAAACGAACACATTGACTACTTAAAAAACGGTAATATACATACAAAGTTATTCTGTTTAATGTTCTGACAACTGGCAATTACACGCTAGTTCAAAACTAGCAAAACTGGGAAGGGGAATGTATCGATGAATGCCAGGACGGATGGAACAAAATGCACATAGACTTAAGTTATAATCACAATGTCAAAATTAACTTAATTTAGCAAATTAACTTAAGAAATTAACGTACCAGAAATTAGTAGCATTCAAAACTCATAATTAATTTTTGAAATTAACGTAAAAGACATTTTTTTTCTATTTATTTTTTTGTTTTTATTTATTTTGGTATTTTACCAGTCTCTTGGCCATCCATTAAAAATTTAACACAACCCAATATTGGGTCATGATTCACCAAACATGAAATTAAATTAGGCCCTACACTGTTATTTTCTATCAAACAGTATCAGTATGTATACTAGGATGCTTTATTCTGTTAATAAGTTTTATTCCATCAAACATGTTTGTACTGGTTCTTGAATGTTTTCATGAATGCGTGAATGTGCATGTGTTTATTTATACAGTAGTTTGTGATTTTACGCACTGATTTCTATATATAGATGGCCTGGGTCATTGTTTAAAACTGAAACCGTAAATGGTGGGGTCAACAGTGGAGTACTTTCACGAATGCACATTCAAATTGACTTTATTTTGGTGCCCAGACATAGCTCATTTATTTTAATAAATGTGATGAACAGATCCTAAGAGTTAATAACAAGGGCATAGTACTGAAATACGGGGTATTAAACCATTTTTTTTATTATAATGTTATATAAATACACGTTTTCAATAATTCTAATGAAGTGCTCAAAACTACTTTAATTTTCACATTTTCCTAATCGTGTAATGTTTCGAGGAAGGAAAAAATAGATTTAAAGGCCATCGAGGAAATATTGTCAAAAAAACATTAGCCTATTATATGCATTTTATGCTAAAAGAAAGTTATGAAAAAATAACAAACACAAAAGGAGTGAATAAAATTTTATTTTTATTGACAAAGATTATAATCAAATAATAAACAAGAATATAATTACACTATTAATAACAAATAATAGCACTAATAATATCAAATAATAGCATTAGTAATATAAAATAATAAAAGGCAACATTTTAGTTTTATCTGCCACAATGTAATAAAATTGATGGGTATATGAATGCTTATTGAATATTTCTAATGTTTAAGCTTATAATTTGTTTTCAATCTTAAATTATTTATACCTTTAATTACTATTAAATTGATACAGTCATTGTAAATATAACAACAACAACAACAACATCAATTTCTTATTTTGAGCAGTGAAAGTAGAATTGTCCTTTTTATCACCTCGTATTTGCTCATTCTTATATCCATACGCTAAACAGTATATAGCAATAATGAAAAAAAAAACAGAAAAAACACCCACAAATAGCAAAAAATATACTCAATTAACGACTCAACGAATGTAGACTCCAGCTTTGTTGTCACCGATTTTGTTTTAGTGGCTAATGACAGTAGCTTAAAATAACCAATGACAGTAGAGAAAACATTAGTTTCACTGCATTGCTAGCCTCATTGAGTTCTATATGATTCTATGGGAAAATAACATGACCATGCCATCTCTTATTGAATTGTTCAGGTTAGGTTAGTTTTATCAAGCTGCTGTATCTTCATGGTATATTCTTTATCTGGCAGTGGCAAATTATAGAGCCCATCAAGGCTGACCAACACTCATGATGGGGTCAACCAGATGGTTGAAAGATGGGGTTCGACGGCCGGACCAAAACCCCTCCTGAAAAACTGGAGATGTGGGACCCAGATTTGAACCCAAATCCTCCAGGATGGTAAGCTACAGCTTTATCACATGGCCATCTGGCCGATTTGAATTGTTCAGTGTTTCGCAGAGCACTGCTTTGCATTCGAATGGTGTCGAGCGACTGACTTGGAGAAAGCGAATGCATTCACCTGCCAAGCAAGCCCTCTATCTATTCATCTTTAGGGACTTGGATCTACTTTCTGCCCCTTTTAACTATCTACTATAAATCTTTTATAAAGATTTTAATGTTTAATGCGTAAAGAAATAATTACTAATGTAATATAAAAGGTTTTAATGTTTAATGCGTATGAAATAATTATTAATGTAAGAATTTACCAATTTTAAAAAACATATGCAAATCAAAAATTTCTTGGAACTAATTATAATTTTTCCCATAGATTACGTACCTCAAACAGTCCAGTTTCAATTAGTCTAGTAAGAAAGAGGAACCAATTAACTGGGTATGCGAGGTATTGCTGCACTTTTGTATGAGCTGACCTTTGAGTTCAGAGTTGAAAAATTGGTAAAAATGTGAAATCATGTAAGCTGACCTCCAACTTTCAAGTGTTATAACAATATGATATTCCTTGAAATAAATCAATAATTTCTTTTATAATTTCAAAAATTTCCCAAATCCTGTTTATTATTGGAATAAAAAAAGTCACTTAGACAAAATGCCAGATTTACAGCATTGAAACATTGTGAGGCAATTGCAATGTGAAGAAAAAGCTGGATAGAGAGCAGGATGCAATCATGAAATATTGCATTTCTCTATATGATTTTATTGAAATGTTTGTTCAGAGAAAATGTTAACGAATTATTAAAATTTTTCATCATTCACAAATCTCAATTAAAAATATTTAACAAAATTTAAACAATAAAGAACAAATTAAATTTAAAACACACAATGGAAATTTTACTGCAACTAAAGGGAAAAAAAAGTTTATCAGCATATATGCAATTGTTTGAAAGATAAATATATCTGAAATCAGCTGAAAAATAATCATCTCATATTTTCTAAATGATCAGAACTATCTGGAACTGCACAAATTGCTGATCAGAAACATTGAAGATTGCAATATTTCTATTTAATATTAACTGACAATATATGCATTAGTGGCAGCCATGTTTATTCATTAAAAAAGATAGAGCTATGCATTTCTATTCCATTCTTATTTAGGAAGCACTTGATAAATTAATATTTTTGAATTTATTTTAATATGCACACAAAAAACAAAGCTCTAAACACGATAAAAACTTTATTAACAGAAACGTTTTCGACCTTATCAGTAGGTCAACTTCAAAGTTCTTATTTTAATATGAACATTTATTTACATCTGCATATTTATAATAATATAATCAAGAAAAATGAGCATTTTTAGAAATAAATATGGCAAATCCAGTCACTATTATAGAATCTGCCACTAGTGAAAAAAAAATGCAACATAATGTTTCATATATTTTCAATTGTATTTGTGCAGTATTCAATATTTAAATATCTAAAAGAATATTAATTTATGTACAGTCATATATTTCCATATTTTTTTAACAAAAAAATTAAAAGAATCAGTAAGATTATGATCTTTGTTAATAATAAGTATAGCAGAGTGTATAGCTGATGCAATAGAACATAGTATGGCCAAGCTGGCAAATTTTATGATCTTGCCAAAAATTTTTTGATTTTTGATTTACGTGTGTAAGTCAATCTCTCTTGATCAAAAATTGTTTCTGGGAAAAAATTTGCTTTTATGATATATTTTGTTGTATTTTTTTTTATTTTTTAGCTTTCTTTTTGCATCATCATAATTGGAGCAACAGTAATCTAACAGTTAATGCAAAAAAGTATTAAATATATTAAAATGTATTTATAATTAATTAATTGTATGCATGGAAATCTAGCTAAGAGTTAGAAAGACTTATAAAATAAAAAACATTTTATTGTTTCTAGACTTTAAATCAAATAAAAATTGATAACATTTTTGAAATCATTAAAATAAGAAATAGCGTATATACTCGAATATAAGCCGATCCTCATGACTTGAGTTTGAAAATTGGTAAAAATGCAACACCCATATATAAGCCTACCCCCAACTATAGCACTTAAAATTCAATAACAATTTGAAACCGATAAATTATATGATCTTTGATTTTTAGTTACAGATATATTAATACCATTTGTCAAAATAAATATTTTATAAAAAACTTTAAATATATATATAATTGACGATGTGTATGTAATAACACGATAAGAAACGACCCGCTTCATTGTGTTAGTCTGTATTGTCTTGTAGAAAGGTTTAACCTGAAAATTACCGGATACAATAAAATGTTGTTATAATTTTTATATCAGGATTTTTTAAGAAGTGATTGAAATTTTTATATAAGGAATTATATTTTAAGAAAGCACTTGACAAGTATCAGTGTATGTAGTGTTGCCATACTTTCGAAAAATCCCTAAAATATATCAAAAATTGAAAATTGCTTTTCTGCTACTGTCCCAATTAAGCGTTTAAATTATGTATTAATTTATTAGTTTGGTTTCAGTTCTTTGAGATTTGTCCCAATTATGCGGCTGTCCCAATTAAGCAGAATCTACTGTATTTCTCTTTGTAGACTATTAGTATTAAGATTTTCTTATTTATAAATTAAACCTTTCCACATCGCTTAAATTTTTACAACTTTATTTCTTTAATTAAAACATGTCATAGAACAGGGACATGTCAGATAAATAAATAAGTCCTAAAATGTGTATAGAAACAATTTAATTTTAGTGTTTTAACACCATATCATATTGTACTAACTGACATGTGCACAGGAAACTGTGTCACCCACACTGTGTTGGACAGGCACATTCTTGCCCTGCCCTGTTCTGCATGTCAATTCGTGCATGTCTATGTAAACCGATTGAACATGAAATTCTATGCTGTGCTGCACTGCGTCTCAATGTGCGCCAGGCCTAATGGCAGCACTTCTGGTCCGAGAGTTTGCACATGTGCAAAAACATGGACTTCACACACTTATTCTTTTATTATATATGATAGAAAGCAGAATCAATAAGATTCGATGAAAAATAGTCAAAATTCTACAAATACAATCAATTCACATTTTCTATCTTTAGAATGGAATTTAAAAAGAAATTTTGGCAATCAGAAAATTTAGTATCCATCATTAGAGGCACATATTTTCACCCAATACATGCAAAAAAAAAAAAAAAAAATCCATGATTAAAATCATTCATTGAAACAAAAAAAAAAAAAAAAAAAAAAAAAAAAAACTCCATGATAGTTCTACTGTGTAATTCAGGATTGAATTTTATTTTTATTGTTTTTTTATCATTTTTTGTTCTGCAGTCTTGCTGTGTTTCTGCATCAAACGCACTCATCAGGTTAGGATACAAGATTGTTTTCCCTCTGGTTAATCCAACCCCAGTTAATTGAGATTTTATAATATGAACTTTACAAGATTAAAAGACTTATAATGGCATAATTATAAAAATTTTATTTTTTGCTTTATTATGCATTTGTTTGTTTGTCATATATTATTATTAAAACAAGTATTACTAAATTTATGATTGTTTAAAACTATATTAAAATTTAAGTTCAAATATGTAATCTCTGATTTAAAACACCTGTGCAAAGAACATAGTGTTCTAGAATTGAAGATTGTGATCTAATGCCAAAAAAATTTTTTTAATGTTTGAAATAAAGAATAAATAATTCTACTGCTAAAGTTCTTGTGCTAAATTTGTTTTTAGAAAGTAATAACAAACTAAATTAAAATAAACTCACCTCCAATTTTGATTGAAGAGCAGAATGAACTTGTTGTATTTGTCTAACACTGACATCACATACATTTGATGCTAACCTGTTGATCAATTAAAACATTCAAATTTTTATTCATGGATGAAAAATACATAATTTATTTTATTATTAGATAATACTTTGTAGAAATTGTTTATGCTATTTTCCAGGGTTGCAGAGTCGGAGTTAGAGGTTTTTGGTGGAGTCATAGTCGAAATTTTAAACTGCCCAGAATTGGATTTACAAATTTTAGGGAATCAGAGTCGGATTTTTTTTAAAAGATGAAGTCTGAGTTGGATCATTTGCCATCCAATTCTGCAATCCTGGGTTGCAGAATCGGAGGTTTTTAGGTGGAGTAGAAGTCGGACCTTAGAAATTTTAGGGAGTCATAGTCAGAGTCAGATTTTTTTTAAAGGAGGAGTCAGAGTCAGATCATTTTCTATCAGACTCTGCAACCTTGCTATTTTCTATATATTTTTAGATAAATGAATTGTACTGAATGAAATTCTGCAGTGGTTTTGTTCTATTGTCAGTATTTGTAAATAGGTTACAGAAACTCAACAGAATGGCAACATTTAGGAAGTTTCTGGAATCTGTAAATTTTGGAATGCTTGTCAGAAAAGCTGTTTATTGTGAAATTAAATGTGTTGTAAAATTGTTCAATAAAAAATTCACTAAAGCAATCATAGAGAAGGGTAAGAACTGAGAATATTCTTTTATTTAAAATTATAATAAAGTGCTGATTAACTGTGCTGAAGAGGGTGTTTATACCAAAAATGATATAGGCATACTCTCTTCAGCATAGGTAAACTGAAACTATAATAAATCTAAATTACAAAAACTTTTTAATAATATTCTAAAGCCATTACTATGGTTACATACATTGATATACTAACAAAAAGTACAGATGTTTACATACACGTTTTTAAATAGATAAACACTAACTAAAAGCACATTTTTATATTTACATAAAACTAAAAAATAAAAATGATAAGCACATCAAGTGCTTAGAAAACAAGAAAAGATTATTCTTTTTTCCAGAAGAAAAGTTCTTCATCTGGAACAAGAGCAATCTTTCTGTATTTGTTACTAGTTTCTATTTACCTGTGCTGAAGAGGGTACATCTATACTGAAAACATTTCAGTTTTAAATAAAAGAATGTTTTCTATTTTTATCCTGCTTTGTGAGCGTTTTTTTTTGAACTTTTGATGTTTGAAGAGTAGTTATTATACAATATTTGTGCCATAAATTGTCATTACAATTGACAAGACCTTATATCATCATCATTTTACATTATGACAGAGATTATGAAACAATTTGTCAAAGCTTTGAATCACACATCAGATGCATTTCACCAAATGCTATGAAAAACTGACCCAAATTTGTCCTAATTAACTTAAAAATTCTTCTACCTTATATTATTTTTATGGGTATCATATTTAAAAAGTTAAATTACCTTTCTCTCCTTTAAGCCTCATTATTAAAAAAATGCAAGTTATGGAGTAGAATTACAATCGTCTGGATAAACTCACTTGGAAACAGATGTCATCTAATCTGCATAATGATATCACTGATCTGAATGGAGATTTCATAAATTGAATTAGTCTCTTTTCAACGAATTTCCATGGAAAATTACTATAATAAATGAGAGTAAAATGAAATGAGTGAAGAGTAAGAGTGAAATGAAATGCTGAGTCTGTAAACCAAAAACTTAATTGTTGCATGATTTATTGTGAAAATGAGCCAACATATGGGACCTGTGAAAAAATGCTATTTAAGTCAAATGAGACGATTGCATTGGCATTAGAGATGAGTAGTGCTCTCTATGGAATTCAACAAACTGCTCATTTTGTATCAGAAAGGAATATATTAGATTATTTTTAAAAGTTATTTTTTTCTCTGGATTAACAAATTCATTGTTGATTTAGTTTATTTGTGAATTATAACAATTTATTATTAATTAACTTATTTTGGCTTTATTTTTTTTTGTTTAACATAAAGTGGATTTATTAATATTGAATTATTACTTTCATTGAATAAATTAATTTTATTTATTTTGGTAAATCGATTCATTAGTTAAACGTACATTAATATAGGAAAAATTAACACTTTAGCACTTAGGCAGGTCGAGAAAAACAATAATAAATTAACTTTTTTAAAAAGCAGTAGCGCTTTCTGACTTTTTATTAAAAATCCTCTTCAGCTACACACAAAATAACGTCTAGTAAACACAATTCTTAGAACATAAAATGGAATGCACAAGTTTTTTTTTTTTTAAATTTAACAGTAAAGGATAACCATTTTTAGATAAAACACATATAAGTTAAGCCTAAAATTATAGGTCTAATTATTAATATTAATTACACAGTTAAAATAACTTAATTAATTAATTAAACAAAAATTATTAAAAATTATGTAATCTTGGTAGGTGTAATTTCCATAACCCTAGGTTTTACTGCTCATACACCACTTCCAGGCATTACTGACGGTCGTTGGATCGACTTTGTTAATAGGTGGTGTGACGTCATTACGTTTATCGTAGATCGTGATGGCTTCTGCTATTCTGCCCTTCCTAGGATCGTCTTCTTTCCAAATTAATTTTGCATTATCCCAGTCTACTCGTAAATCGGTTATAAGTGCTTGTTGAGCTAGCGACGTGGTGGGAGCTTTGTTGGCAATATCCCGCTTGTGTTCTGGGATTCTTTTAGATAGAAATAGTGCAGCTTCACCTGAAGAATTCCTTGAAGATCTTCTCCATAGTGAACTAGCAAAATAATACTGAATAATAACTTAAAAAAAAAAAAAAAAACACTTATGCATTTTATTTTATGTTCTAAGAATTGTGTTTACTAGACGTTCTATTTGTGTGTAGCTGAAGAGAATTTTTAATAAAAAGTCGAAAGCGCTACTGCTATTTAAAAATACTTAATTTATTATATGTTTTTCTCAACCTGCCTAAGTGCTAAAGTGTTAATTTTTACTATATCGTATAGGCAGTGTATCATTTTTCTGTTTATTCTATTTGTACATTAATATATTCATTTAATGTAATTTAGTCTTAACAATACAATAAATGAACCATGTTATTTTTGGTTAGTATTTATTTGTGATAGTGTTAAACTTAAAATAAAAAATTATTTCAAAAGTTTCAAAAGGCCTCAATAATCTAAGCTGAATTTTGGATTTATTGCAGAGTTCTATCATTAGATTTTTATTTATTTTGGGAAAAAGAAAACTTTGCAATATATTCTGTATTCTTCACACTGAATAGAAAAAAACTAAAAAATTTAGTGAACCACATATACAATAGACTAAATAACTATTATTAAAAGGAACACTTGGCAAGCATTTTGGTTGGTAATATATAGTTTTTTTTTGACCAATTTTAAGAGTGAAAATTATAAAAAAATTGAACAATTTGGAAGATAGTATTGCTTATTGATTTGTAAAATGTAAAATTGCATTATTTGACCAACACATGAACTTTTCACCAAATTTCAGCAATGAAAGTAGGAACATAATGAATACTTGAATAACTATATTGAATTTATGGAGAAGAGAAACCAAGGACAATGGAATACAGCTATGATGGAGAATTACAGTTAGGACTTACTTCAACATGATAAATCAAGTTATAAAGTTCAGTTCTTATATAACAATAGTCTAGTATAACTTTTCCTTCATTTTAAAATAATCCTGTAATTTTTTAACAATTACATGTGCATATATGAAATATTCTATAAACTAATATAAAATTTAATATAAGTATTATCATTTTTATATTATTAACTGATGCAGTATGTAAAGGTTCTAAGTAAAAATTATTCAAAAGTTAAAGTATATAGTTTTAATTTGGTTATATGACAGAAGAAACTGCCGAATGTAGAGTTAATTGTTACCTGTGAGAGTGGAAACGTCTGGTCACCACCATGTTTCTGTTCCACCTACCTGCCGAGAGGGTTTTACTTTGACAAAACGTATGAAAGAATTTTATTAATAAAAAAGAAAGGTGTTATTATTGGATTTTTTTGGAAGCTTAAAAATGGAAAAGAATGTAATTTATTGTTGGCCAGTTTATTTATTGAATTCTACTAATATTCGTTTTGATTATGTAAATGAAGAATACTATAAGTAGTTGACTGCAGCATGGTGCTGAAGTTCCCTCATCATTTGCTGTATGTGACTTGGTGAAGTGTTCGTTTGTGGATGTACGTCCGTCGTAAGGGTGTATTACAGTCATTTTGTGGATTATTTATGTTCTTGGTGGAACTGTCTACTGGTGCACTTTTGTTTGGTGAAACTTGGTGACCTTGTTTTCTATGGGAATGACGAAGTTAAGTCACTTCAAGGTTATTTGGTCTTGACAGGACTCTTTTTGGAACTACTATGTTGTTTAACGAATATTATTGAGTTTGTAAGTTCACTTATTTTAAGTCTAATAAAAGAAAAAGTTTCTGTAAATTAATTATGGAGCAGTGCTTTGGGGCCATAAATAAGTTAACTGACTGATTAGATAATAATGAAATCACTATAACCATTAAGATAAGATCGGCCAGGAAGAATAGGACGGAGGGGATGCGGGGTCAGAATCTGGGCAAAGGTGCAGGTGCAAACCCGCCCTTTGCAAATGTACAAACTGTTTATATATTTGAAATCAGTACAACTAATATAATCAACAAATATAAAACACAACAAAATTTTATGAAATTTGCATTATGCAGTATAATTTATTCTTTAGGTAAAATATGCTTTATTTGTTTATATAAAATTTCCTAAATAATAAGCTTTAGCTATTAAACATGACAGCTGTTTTTGATAGCCCAATTTCAATAACTGAACTATTCAATATTGTTTAGAATACACATTCTAAAAAATACTGAATAATCCAACTACTAATAAACTTTTATAATTTAATCAATAGATAACACAGTCAGTCAGTTACATGTATCCCTTCTACAACATGGCTTCTTACAATATAGTTTCGCTCTAACACGATTTGAAAATTGCAGAAACCCTCATATAATACGGTATTTCTACAACATATTTTTACTTAACATATTTAGAAAATTACATTTACTTTCCTACAACACAAAATATTTCAATTTTGTAAAAACTAATTTTTAATTTAATTTTTATTTCAATACTAATTTTTGTAAATCCATACTAGACACACACAATACACTCATAAAATGCAATCATTAAGAAATACTTTGCTAAAATTGGTTATAAATGCAATTTCGCTAGTTTTTCATGAGAGGGACAATATGCAATCTGTTTTCGATTTTGATTTGAAATTGAATTAACTGGCAACAGTTAAGTATTTTCTGTTCCAAATGTTCAGTTCTTGAATAAAAATAAGTTTTTATTCTTCAATGGAGGAATGTGAAAGAGAAGAAAAACTTTTTTATTCATAAACTGTTTTGGGTATATGTTAAGGAACAATTGTTTTCTAGCAGTTGTAGTGGATTAGATTACAAATTTTATAAAGAGAGCAAAAGATACACAATCTTCGAATGCATAAAAATGTTCAGAGAGAGAAGTTCATATTGTTAAAAAAAAAATGTTCTTGTTTTAACAGAACAGTAGTAAGTAAGATATAATTATTAAATGAATGTTATATAAGCTGTATACTTTTTTCTTTCTTTTTGTTTTATGTATATTGTTTTCTTTGGGATCTTACATATATACTTTTTCTTTCTTTATGTTTGTTGTTATTAGTATTCTTAATAGAAATTAAATTTCTTATATGGAATTAAAGAAATTTATTTATTTTCAATTGGTTTTGGAATGTAACTCTCTTTTTTGTATTAGCATTTATCAGGAATCTATCTACCATGTTATAGGAGGGATATATGTACTCTGAAAAAGTAACAATTCTAATGCCATAACATTTTAGAAGACCGAAGCTATATGTGGCATATATATTCAACAGCTGCACAGAGATACTAAACTCACAAGACTGGTTCCACTATCATCATATAAGACTGCTGTCAGTAAACAATATTATCTGTGTAACAACAGATCATTCTATCATGACTTTCATTAGCAATGTTTACTGACAGCATATAACTAACAATGAAATTATTATTCATATTCCTGATAAAATGCCTACTGGTCAAATTAAAATGCATTATAAGAAATGACACTGTATCATCACATGCACAAACCAAGATGGCTACTGGTGGAAGTACAACAATGTTAGCCTGATAATTCAAAATGATTTTAGATATATTTTCTGATATATATGATTTGTTATTAAAAGTAAGATTACTGCATTTTGTGAGGAAGTTAACTTGGACCTGTCCTATTTTTATTTTATTATGCACTCTATTCCGCCAAAACTCCCGCTACCGGACTACCGATTGGTACACCTTTTAATTGTTGCTAGAATACTCCTTTGAAAACGAAGTACGAATCATAGCAGATGGTGTGTACGATGTCCCTTAGTAGTGATGTACATTGTTGTGATTCAGGTAAGTTTTCCAAAAGAAACCTATAAAAGATTATGCAAACCGGTTCTAATCGTAAAGATGGAAAAAGGTTTTCAAAATCGTACTTCACAAAAATATCATTTTGATTAAATTGGAGGTCTTTAATTCTATCTAGTATTCTATATGTAGCATTAGACGAAAATTGTGTATCCTTCAAAATATTTAGGCACCATTTTGTAATGACCTTCTCGAGAGCGTATGTTGGAGCCTTTCTCAACTATAGGCCTCAGGGTTATAGGTTTTTAATGAGTTTTTACGAAGCCAAAAAGCCTTGGACATACTGCGCCAGTATGTTCAAAAAAACGAGTTAAACATACTGCGCCAGTATGTTTTCATAAATTATTCGGTTGTCATCATGTCAGTCACAGTTAATCTGTGTGCCCTTGGTATTAAATGTCTGTGCATCCCTTAATCTACACTGTTGAACACTTATATATCTTATATAATCACATGAGCCACTCACTTGCCAAATCGATTAACTCCATAAAACCAAAAGTAGAGAAAAATGATAAAAAAATATGCATTTTTTTAAAAATTCCTTTTAAAATATGAATTCAAATAAACATTGTGCAAAGTCGCAGATTAGAACGAATGTCAATACTATTAATTCGAAACTAAGCCTAATGGTCTAATGACTCTGCAATCCAGAGTTTGGCCTGAGCTCAGGTCTTTAACTAAGTTTCAATTTAAAACTAATTAATTACAAAACAGTCTAACACAATGTAACGTCTTTAAAATAATTAACTAAAACACAATCTAACAATAAATAACAAACTGGCACAAACGAAACCGGAATTGTCTAACAACAACGTACCGTCTAACCGACGAAACAAAATTGGAACTTAAACTAGAAGTACCAATTAAGTGTTAGAACTAGAACAAATTATGATGTTGGAAATTGGAACTTAAACTAGAAGTACCAATTAAGTGTTAGAACTAGAACAAATTATGATGATAGAAACTTATACTAATAATTGGAATAAATTCTCAAACAAGTTAGATAACGAAAAATATGATATTTATTAGACTCAAAAACACTTTCAATAAAGCATTTATTAACACTTTTGTAATGATAATCAAGCTACAATAAATTATTCAACAAAACTTGTTTAATCCAACTCAAATACTAACAATGAATTATTCACAAAGAAAAGAACCTTAAATACTACTTAAATTCTACTACCTCCACCACAGATACAAACTTCAAATATTTGTTGATCCTTACAAGAACTCAAATGTCACTTTGCCAATTCTGCGTTTGATACAACATCTTAGTTGGCTTGTCAGATGCGTCAACTTTTATACCAAGTGACTTACAATCCCGCACTTCGCTCATTTGCATACTTATATGTAACAAATTTAAAGTTATTAGTTTACAGAACGATTCATTCATGTCATTTTCTTTATAATTAATTTATATTCTGAACAAAACATCGATACGAGATCATTCTTACATTTTCATATCGACCAGTGGTTAAATTAGATGATGTCATTATCCGGGACAGTTCTTCCGGAGGACGGTTCCCGATTCCGTATCACGTGATTGCTAACGACGACGGAGAAAGTGGAAGTAAGTTAACTCGTAAACTAAAATATATGATGTTAGATAATAAGAAAATAACAATAAATAATAAAGTGCATAATAAAATAAGGATAGGTCAAAGTTAACTTCCTCACAGTTGTAGAATGTATTATTACAAGTATAGCTTTTATCTAATGACATGTAAAATGTATAAGATAGTATATCCTTGGAGTAATTGTTATTTTTATTACAATTTTTGTGTATATAGTATATCCTTGGAGTAATCATTATTTTTATTATAATTTTTGTGTGACTGATCGAATTAATCAATTTGGCAAGTGAAAATAAAAAATAATAATAATATCAAATTCAATCTTCAAAATATTTTTAAAAATAAGTTAATGCAATATATATTTCAAATGTTAAACAAAATTTGGTGCTAGGCAATGTCAGAGCATTGTGAGAATGAGGCTGAATGCAGAGTTTAGTTTGTTCCCATTATCCGCTGCGGAAAGCAGAACGCTCAAAAACCATCGTAGATAAACGCGGGGGTAATTTTGCTTGCAGATTCCCATAGTTGCAGTAAGCTTCACTTTCCCCAAGATTTTTAGTGCTGTTCCTATGATTTTATTTCATGTAAAACAAAATGGATGCTAAGCAATGAAAAAGACTCGCTGTTTACAAAATGATATTAACAGCTGCAGTAAATGAGGAAACCGAAACAAAATAGAGGAAGAGAAAACGTTGGATCTAAAATATTTATAAGAAGAAATATGAACAATATTTCTAAGCAATTTTGATTAAAGAGATGAGATTTAATGATAGAAAATCTCACAATGTTGACTGTCATGGTTGCCAACAATTCAACTTCACAAGATGCATGGATTTCATTAGTGGATGTTATCTCGGTGAATTTTATCATCGCATAAAAGTTGAATCCATCTAGACACTTGGACGATAGCAGTTTTTGAGCTGCAGTAGGACATCAAAACCACACTGTTTTCTTCATATGCGTTTTTTCCACCGCAGTTCCATGCTAGTGGGAACCAACTTTTAGTTGCAGTCATCGAGTTATGGTCGTAGTAGAATCTGTGAAGAGGTTAACTCTGATCTATCCTGTCTATTATTTTATTATGCTCTTTTTATTATTTATCATTATATTCAATATTATTTAACATATTATATTTTTATTTAAGAGTTAAATTACTTCCATGTTCTCCATTGTAGTATTTAGCAAGTGTGTTTACAGAATGGTCATCTGTCTTCCAAGGGAGCTTTCTCAGTTTGTGATGTCATCTTATCTACATAATTTTACCACTGATCCGATATGAGAAAATAAGAATGATCTTTTATCGATGTTTTGTCCAGTTTAAATTAAATTGTAAAGAGGATGAGTATGAATTGATTAGTCTGTAAATTAATAAATTTAAACTTGTTGCACGAATTTGTGTAAATGAAGCAACATGGGACTGTAAGTCACTCTGAATAAAGGCTCATATAGCCAACGACACAGCGATGTGTTGTATTTAGCTAGAACTGGAATACTGACAATTAAGTTTCTTGTAAAGATCTACAATTGCTCGAAGTTTGTATTGGTGGTGGAAGTATTAGAATTTAAGTAGTAACTAAAGTTTATTTCTTGTGAATAATTAGATATTTGAGTTGGATTAAATAAGTTTTGTTGATTAATTGATTGTGGCTTTATTATTTTTTTAATAAAGCTTTAATTAACACTTTAGTAAATGTTTTGAGTCTAATAAATTTATATTTTTGTTATTTAACTTATTTTGGGAATTTATTCTATTTATTAGTGTACATTTTTAACATTGATTGTTATTTTCGATCTAATACTTAATTGATACTTCTAGTTGTAAGTTTCCAGTTGTTTTATTTTTGCTGGTTAAACATCAAGTTTTCATTTAGATTGTTTTGAATTTAATTATATTTAGTTTAGAAATTAGTAAAAGATCTGAACTCAGGGCAAATTCTGGATTGCAGAGTCGTTATATCGTTAGATTTAGTTTATAATTTATTATTATTATTATTGGTATTCATTAGAATTTGCGACTTTACAAGTCTACATACAGGTTTGCCTTTTTTGTATTTAATCATCTTTTACTTTGTAAAATAAATAATAATTTATTATATTAAACAAAGATGTTATTCTATTAATATCCACATATAATAGTAACTTATTAATTATTTTTTTATGACAAAATGAACAGATTGTCGTTATCATCAAATATATACCATTATATTAAAAAATTATTTAACTAAATTCTTATTGTCGTATCCTAGATGACTAAAGAAAGATCTTGACTAAATCAAAAAATTTATTGAATAAAAACTTGTTAGTCAAAAATTTCCTGTAGGTGGTATCGCACTTCTTTCCTACATGTCTCTCAATTGATCCTTCCATTTTAGTGATTTTAAAAGATGTAAAAATAGAATTCTAACTTTGAAGGGTAAATTCAAAAAATGTCTTAGGCATATTACAACAATTATAAATGTTTGAATTGCATTATTGCCATGATTTACATTAGAATATGGAGTTAATCAAACTGGCTTCTGAAATAAATTATTTATTATTTGATGGCCAAAAAAATTTTGTCATTTAGTACTGTTAAGCCTAACTATTAAGGAAATTTATTCTTAATATAAATAGTTTTAAGTTGATCAAGTATTTTTATACTAAAATTTAAAATAGTTCAAAAAGTGGAGTTAATCAGTTTGGCTTGTGAATAGCTCATATATCATTTAGTTTTGTTTTTAATATGTCATTTAGCATTTGTCACTAATATGCTATTTCACAAGCAATAGAGAATCTAATAGGAACCCTATAACTTGTGTAGTGCATATCATGGAATCTGTAATATGCTTTATTTAATTTAGTACATTTAATATACAAGATTGCATGCGTTAACATTAGGATACATTGTATTTATCTGGTATAGCTGTAATATCATTTCTGCATGGCAGGAGTGTCAAATTCAGTTCTTATGAAGGATTAATTACGGACAATACAATAGTGAGAAGAATTGTATCAAAGGTCAAAGAAATATTGAGAAGGCTGGATCTAAACATTCAAACTGGTTGTACAGTTATTTCTCATATAACATGGCTTCCTACAACATGGTTTCGTTCTGACACAATTTGAAAATTGCGGAAACCCTCATATAATATAGTTCTACAACACTGTTTTTACTGAAAACATTTAGAAAATGAATTTACTCTCCTACAATACAAAATATTTTCACTAAATTTGTAAATCCATACTAGGGACACACACTATACACACAAAATGCAATCATTGGAAAATACTTGGCTAAAATTAGTCAAAATGCAATTTTGCTAGTTTGCCATGAAAGGAATGATATGCAATCTATTTTTGATTTGAAATTGAGTTGATTGAATCATTTGGCTATCATTGAGTATTTTGTATTCCAGTTGTTCAGTTGTTGGATAAAAAGTTTTATATTTCAATAGAGGAATGTGAAGAGAAGAAGAAAAACTTTTTTTATTCATAAATTTTTTTGGGTATATGTTAAGGAAAGATTGTTTTCTAGCAGATTGTAACAAGTTAGATTACAAATTTTGTAAAGAGAGCAAAAGATACACAAACTTTAAATGCATAAAAAAGTTCAGAAAGTGAAGTTGATATACACAAACTTTAAATGCATAAAAAAGTTCAGAAAGTGAAGTTGATATAAACTTTAAATGCATAAAAATGTTCAGAAAGTGAAGTTGATATTGTTAATGAAAAAAATGTTTTCATTTTTAATGAACAGCAGTAAAGAATATGTAATTATTAAATAAAAACCCTTCTCATTTAATGAAACAGTGGAAAGGAAGATATAATTATCATATGAATATTATGTAGGCTGTATACTTTTTTCTTTTGTTTTATGTACAGGAATACCTTGATTATCACCGTTATTGTTGCCACGAAAAATACCGCAATAATTGAATCTGCGATAATCAGGATAAATAATGCATGTAAAATGGGTGATCACTGCCAAGGATTTTTCAAAGTTAATTAAATTTTATGTATAAGGTAAAAAAGAAATAGATCGGAAGAGCGGATAAATGATGCATGTAAAATGGGTGATCATTGCCAAGGATTTTTCAAATCTATTAATTAATTTTACATACGAGGTACAAAAAATGTGTTAAACAACGTGCCAATCTTCTAAGAGATCACTCTACATTTCTTCTTGATAGCTGTTGACTTGATATCAGCCTTGCTTCTTTTAGAATTCATTGTAGGGGTAAATAAGAAAAGAAATAAAATTCACAGTGCACTGCTGACTCGAAGTCCCGGTCCCCCGATGCAGCTTTCTTGTAATATCTACTCAGTATTGCTGAGTAACAATATTGAGAAAATGATAATTTTGGCGCCCCAATGCTGTGCATCATCTGCTTACCGGGTTAAGCCGGCCTTGTCCACGTGTACTTCAGGTAAAGGCGGACAGTTACTGATAAGTGGTGAGCAAGTGCTGTCAGAAAAAAACGAAGTGCTAAAGAGAGTTACCTGGAGAACAAATGTAATTCTGGTTGCTTATAGAGTGGGCTATATCTCAAAGCTGCAATAATTCAATTTTGGTGTCAAATTATAAACCGCGATAAATCGAGAATTGCAATAATCGAAACCGCGATAATTGAGGTATTCCTGTATATTGTTTTTTAAGGTCTTACATATATATTTTTTCTTTATTTCATGCTGTTAATAATCTTAATAAAAATTAAGTTTCTTATGCAAAACGGCGATAATTGAGGTATTCCTGTATATTGTTTTTTAAGGTCTTACGTATATATTTTTTCTTTATTTCATGCTGTTAATAATCTTAATAAAAATTAAGTTTCTTATATGGAATTAAAGAAAGTTATTTGGAATTGGTTTTGGAATGTAACTCTCCTTTGTCAGGTCTCATATAAAACTATTTCACACAATATGGTGTTTTTCAGGAATTTAAATCTACTGTGTTACAGGAGGAATACCTGTATTTCCAATTTTTTACCAATTGCATAATAATTGTTATAGGAGAATAAAATTTAAAAACAATTATATATATTCTACAAGTAAAGAAAATAGATAAAATTTTTTATTCAAATTAAAGATGTTTTGCTATGTTATCCTGTTTACAAATTACCACAGTAATTAAATTAGGTGAAATATATGATTGTTAAAAATTATCTATGCCAATGAGTAGGCATTGTTTTTGGTATGCCTACTCTCAATGGCTTTATAGAGGTTTCATTTTATTTTTGAATTTGAGTGAGCTTTTCACTGTATATGAATAATCTTAGTTTATTTTAATATTTTCCAAGTAAATTTATCTTGAATATTCATTCATACTTGCAAATTAAGAAAAAAAAATGATTTCTATCAAATCATATAACAACATTATGATCATAATAAAATTTTAATTTATCACAATTTTATGTATAATATTTTTATAATCTATTAGATAATACAAGAGTGAATAAGAATATACAGCCTGTAGATATAATGAATTATTAAATTATAAATTTTTAGATGATATTGGCATTAGTAAGGATGTATGATGTAATTGATATAAAAGGGATTTTAATTGATGATCAATATATAGTGGCAGTAAACCAATATAAATCTTTATTTTCTGTTTGTCACTGGTTTCTTTATGTTTTAGTCTTAATTTTTAGTTTTAGAAAAAATGTTAAATTTATAATACCTCATAATAATAATATATATAATTAAATATTTTATCCATAAACATTTTTTATATTGTTTATAAAATTAATAATGTTTTCCAGTTGCATGAATACAAAGTCATTGGAAGACGCCTGTCTTCTGAAAAAGAACCAAATCCACCTTTGTATCGAATGAGAATATTTGCTCCTGATAAAGTAACTGCTAAGTCTCGATTCTGGTATTTTACAAGAAAATTAAAAAAATTAAAGAAAACACAAGGCGAAATTGTTTGCATATCAGAGGTAAAATTTTTGTTTATTGTAACTTAAAAAAAAAAACAGTACCAGATCATCTTGGGAATGCTTGATATTATTTCAGTTTTTGATTATATGCTTTGTTCAAACAATATCATATATAATTATTAGTTTTTTCTGTAAAAATGTTTAGTATACTTTAAAATATCACTTTCTACCTTTTTTATATATAGACAATAGACAAAAGCTCAGTTTCTTAGAACTATTTATTTACTTTTTAAAAGAAACTGGAGTGCTTTTGGCTTGATTTAGCTCTCTTCAGCAGTTTACATACATACTACTACCACTATTAATTTTCTTCTGTTCTTGTCAGGTTGAGACCCCAAACTCTCCAAACGGGTCCTCTCTTGTTGGGTTGAGTCTCCAAACTCCTCTTTCTCTTGCAGTGGTTATGAGATATCTGTAGCTTCATATACCTGACCTGCCCAAGATGGTCTTAAGCCTTTTGGTTCTAGGACGTCCTAGCTTTCTCTTTTCTCTCGGGATATCATTCAGACAAGGTTGGGAAAACACCCTGGCCCCATGCATTCCACATGGCCATACCACTGAAGTTTTTTTCTAATGACTTTGTCAACTATTGAACTGCTGATTTGAGGTTCTGTCTTACCCTGATATTTGATTTTTTTCTCTCTCTGTTTGGTCCCATTAATCTTCCTCAAGCACTTCAACTCGAATGCCAGTAGCCTTTGTTCTTCCCTTTTCTGAATAATCCAAGATTCTGATCCATATACTACAGTTGGGATTATCATTGTGTTGAAGATTTTGACCTTTAATTGCTTGGAAATCCTGTTGTTCCATATTTTGTAAAGTTTATTCATAGAGCTTGATCCTATTACAATTCTGTGTTTAATTGTTTCTAAAGTATTTAAATTTTCTGTAATTAGGGATCCAAGGAAATTAAACCTATCCACTTGTTCAATGTTTTTGTTATTAAGGCTAATGTTAATGCTTTCCCTATGTTGATCAATTTTCATAATTTTAGTTTTATTTATGTTTATTGCCATTTTGTATTTTATTGACGTCTAATTTAGCTTGTTGATTAATTTTTCAAGTTTGAATTTTGAATCTGCAATTAATGTAGCATCGTCAGCATATCTGAGATGGTTAACATTGATGCCGTTTATGATGATTCCTTCCTCATCGAGCAGTGCCTCCCTTAGCATGTTCTCAATAAAAATTCCAAACAAAAGTAGGAAAATGGGACAACCTTGCATAATTCCTTTTTTAGTGTCAATTAGATTGCTTATAATGGTGCCTTTTTTGATGATAACTTTGGGTTTTGATAAAGTTGGTAAGTAAATGTATGATTTCTTCGTTTAATCCAATTTGCCTAATTTGAGTTGTAAAGGTTATCGTTTTGTCACTTTAGAAAAAAAAGAAATTATTGTGAAAAGAAAAAAGTTTTATGAGGGGGGAAAAAAGGTTTGTTGGTGGTGGGAGGACAATGTGAAGTGTGGGCAACCATTTGCAAGAATGAGGTAACCTCATTAACAGGAAATTAAAGAAGAAAAAAAGAAAGAAAATGTATATTCTAATTGTTTAAAATTAATATTGTTTATTTTATTATTTAATACAGATAATAAGCATTTTGATAAGTTTTATTGACACATTCAACTTTATTTGAAGAGAATGATTGATAACTAATCAAAATCCATTTAAAGTTCAATTATTAAATAATAGATGGTGCCACCTTAGCCTAAAGTTAAATTATTAATTATTAATCTGACAGATGGTGGCACCGTAGCATAATTTAAAAATAATTATTAATTTGGCAGTTATTTCTAAAATAAACTGCTGGGGGAAGTTTGGCTAGATTAGGATTATGAGAATGATTGATGTATGTAAGTAGGAAGGGTGATACAAATACCTTTGAATACCGACGCTTAGCACTTCTTATCGTCGTCTGGTGCTAGTGTTCGTCGCATGTTGTGGTGGTAGTTGTTAACTGTTGTTACTGTTGGAAATGCCTGTGGATTGTGCTGTTGTTGCGTTGGATGTCCTGGTGGATTGTGAACTTTGTGTTGTGTTATTATTATAAGTACTTTTATGTTTACAAGAATTATTTCACCTTTCCTACTACTAAATTGGTAATTCTTTTTAAGTTGATTGTTAGCTGTTATACTAATAAAGTTTCTAGTTCAATGGATGCTGTTTATTTGTTTCTTAATTGGTTCATTCAAAGTCAGTTGAAGATTGAGATAACGATGGAGGTACAGGCAAAGCCGACTGCAGACAGGGAACCCTGGAGAAGCTTTGGGGGTAACCCCGAACTTCTCAGAGTTTATCAGGAGGTGCCTATTGACTGAGTCAAATGCTTGTTGGAATTAAAGCTGTAGACATTCTGCAACTAATAATAGCAAAGAGACAAACTAAGCACTATGCAGAAATAGATCTTTATTTTCAGAAAGAAACTCTTTTGATCTTTCTTAACAGGTCTTCTTCAGCTAATGTCAACCTCTAAACAGAGAGTCGGGAGATTTCTCCAGGTTTGTTTACATAGGGGAACACGGATGGCCAGTGACACAAGCTGTATTATTGCCCTGCCAAGCCAATGCATCTGTTTTGGCCACATACAGTATAAGGTTACATAATTATAAATGCCGTTATATGTCTACATTTTTTAACGTTTGAATTGCATTATCACCACGATTGACAATACAGTATGTAGTTAATCAAATTGGCTTCTGAAAGAAATCAATTATTATTCAGGAGCCAAAAAAAATTTTGTCATATAGTGGTGTTAAGCCTAACTATTATGGAAAATTATTTTTATTATAAATAGTTAAGAATCAACCAAGTACTGTGACACTAATATTTTAAAAATTTCAAAAAGTGGAGTTAATCGATTTGGCTTCTGAATGGCTCATATATTTGTTGATGAAAACTTGATGATATTATATTCATCTGATAATAGCAAGTTTCCATTTGAGGTTTTTTAAGATAATTCAGGGCTTTAAAAATTTTTTCAAAAAAATCTGTATTTTAATATTTTGAAATATTGCTTTTAGAATTTCATCTAAACTTTATATTATGTAATAGTAATATATTGAAAACACTTATGAGATCAAGTAATAACCTAGATCAAAACAATGAAAATAGCAATAATTCCTGTTTCTAATATGTTCTTAGTTTTGAAATAATTAAATAAGGAATTAAAATATATGTCAATAAAATAATCTTCATTTGCATAATCTATATATTGAATGTCATAAAAATCTACAAAAATATTTCATAGTTATTACAGGAAAATCTTAAAGTTTGAATGTCTGCCATTTTTATACAGTTGAAGATAGAAAGCTAATTGATGCCTCATTTATATCATCTTTAATCACTTGAAATTCTGCTGAATTTCTTAAAAATCAAATAAATAGTTCAGGATGTATTAAGAGAATACTTCAGAAGTTTGAATGTGTGCCATCTTTAAATAGTTGAAGCTAAAGGATTAAATGATGTGATATTGAGGTTATCTTTTAACACACTATATGTAAAGTTTCAGTAACTAGTATCCATTGATTTTAGTTTTATAAACTTTTCAAGAGTTTTTAAATTTAATGTTTCAACTATAATACAGACAAGACCAATTTTGTAGGAAAATAAAAGTGAAAAACTACTCAACTTATTCCTTAACATTTTATAAAGTTTCATCAGTGTTATAAAATAGTTTCTCTTTGAAAATGCAGAATACTCCTTTATTGTTATATTGGATTAGAAATGTCAAATACACTATATATTTTGTTATGTTATATAACATATGTTACATATATGTTATTGATTGAACCAATTAGTTCTAATTTATATTCAAATTATTAAATTAATGTTTAATCATAAAGGCAAGAATTTTGATGGAAGATCTGTCATCTTCAAATACGACATAGTAAAATTTTAAATAATCTGATGTTTTTGCAATCCATTTGCTGTTAGAAATGTGTAAAGATATTTTTTCCCATTGTAAATTTTTTAAATATAATAGGATATCTGTTTTTGTGGGATAATTTCCAACCCTCATAGATGAAATTGCAAATAATAGTGAACACTATACTGTACATGTTGTATGTATTTAGATAAAGTTTGATTTATAAATTAAACATTATAAGATATTAGCAACAATAACTAATAATGAATAGAACAATTATAATAAAAGTTGTGTGATTTGAGGTCTCTCTATCTCTAAAATATTTATTGTACTGTACTCACTCTTCATTATTTTTTTTGTGATGACATAATGCCTACATAATGATGAAATAAACTTAATTTATGAATGTTTACTATATTTTTGAATTTTCTATTTAATTTCTTTGGACTGCAGTCAATTGGGATTAAGTGAAACCATGGATATTGAAGGTACTTTTCACACAGTTTTCAAAGAGGTTATCATCTAACACTTTATTAAGTAAAGACAATTTTTTTCATTCACACATTTCACTTTTTTTTATTATTCATTCACATGGAATAAAAACAGAAATTATTGAAATTAATTATTTTATAAATTTTTAATAACTAATAATTAAAATATTTTTACAGTATTGGCAACTATTTATGTGAAATTCAAACAAGTGGAACAATATTATCGTGATCATTTGTCAGCAGAATCCAGTAAAGTTTTAAAGTTTAATCTTGCAAGTTTATGGATAGGATGGATAGGCACTTTTGGAGTTACACTGGTTGCAAATTTCCAAGTAAATTTTATTTAATTCTTACAATAATAATTTTAAAAACTCTCTAATTTGAAAAAATTTAAGTATGAAACTTTTTTACAGGAAACATCTGTCTCAATAGTACATTTTATTGGTACATTTATAGCATTTGGATCTAGTATAATATACATGTGGCTTCAAACTGTAATGTCTTACTATGCATATCCTCTCTTGAATTCTCTAGCAGTAGCTCGAGTCAGGCTTACATTAACTTTATTGACATCAATATGTTTTATTATAAGTATCCTTTTGACAGTTTTTTTTTCTTCATTCCAACTACTTGATAATTAATCTTATAACAAACATTGTTTTAAAAAATGTAATAAAACAAAAGCTCTCTGCCTTTTGCAGATTTGATTTTACACAAATTTTATCATGCAAAATGTCCACAGTTCTCAATTTATGACAAGATTTGGTTTGAATCATGAAGTCTTAGGCCAAAGAATTTGGAAGTTAAAATTATCCTAAATTAATGGATTTTCCACTACCAATATTTATTATTATATTACATCTTATCATAATAAAATATAATTAACTATCTATCTTTTTGATTAAATGTTCCTAGTAAACAAGTACTTGTTAGGCAGAAAAGAAAGTTTATTTAAGAGAGAATACAAAAAAACTGAAATATTTTTAGCTTAATAAAACTATCATCAGCAATTATAAAAAATTCAAAAATATAAACACTATACATGTTCTAAAAATCACAGTCTTGCACTATTTAAAATACAAAATATTAAATGATGCCAGAGAATTATGCTATAAAATATAAAATAATAATATGAATAATAGATTTAGAAGAAAAAATATATTAATAAATATAGATGTATTATTTATTCTCCCACAATGCCCATAACCATGCTGCAGATTTACTACCAGTAGATTATCATTGATCATTCTGAAGTCCTTACTACTTTTAAGTTATTTGAGTGCTTCTGCTAATTTTACATCTTGATAATGATCAACAGTTTTTACTATTTTTGTGTTGCTCCATTCTATATTTAGGTTCACTTTGTAAAATCTTTTTGATAATGCAGTCGTGAGATTTCCATTTCTGATATTGTCCATGTGTTTCTTTAAATGACATTTCAAACTTCTGGAAGTACTTCCTATGTAAAACTCTTTTGTGCTCTTATTATTATTGGTTCCTGATACAGTGGTATCTTGCAATTTGACAGTAATGTGTCATCAAACTAATATCTAATTGAGAAATTGTCAAATTGTGGAACAATATTTCCTATATAAGACTATGGAAAATAGATTAATTTGTTGTCAAACCCCTATCCCCCCTCTCCTAACGGGTGAGATGAGAGAGATACAATATATTATTTACTTTACTATATGCATTTTATTATTGTATAACATACTAAATTACAAAATGCTCTATTTTATACACAATATACTCAATGTATATATATATATATATATATACTCAATGTACTCTGTGGATATTGGAATAAAAATCTTTATCCTGTTCTACTTTTGAATTTGTGAAACTAGCCTCAAATTGTTTACATTCCTCAGTTTGATCTGAGGTATATCCTGGAGTTTTCTTTTACAGTTCTTTGAAAATTAACCTAGTCTTCTCATAGATCATTGCCTGAGTTATTGGATCTCTCTTCATCTATCTTTATCTAAGTCATGTGAGAAGCAACTTATGATTAAAGATCATAAGTTGCTTCTCACATGATCTTCATTTTCTTCATTGATTAAAGTTCTATTCTTGTCAGAAATCTTCATTGCTCCAGCAAACACCCTAGCACCCACAATCTCTCTCTGTTGCAAAACTTTGCCAAATTGTTATAGGAACACCATACTTTTGAGATACATCTTTAATTGTTTTACCTTTCTGCACATTATATATGCTCAATCAAGTTTTCTTCTTCCCTGAATTATTCCTCTGTTCACTTCTCTTTGAACCTATCCATAAATTTCACTCAAGAAAATAATAACTACAGATTCAAAAATTTTTTATTTTCTGAAAAATGCAGATTTGAAAATTAAAACCAAAACATGGGCAAACACTAAAGCAGCCCAACAAGAACTGACAAATAACAAATGACGTCACACAATTCCATGCATGTGCATGCACCATCCAGTGAAATTCAGCTGTTGAATTGCAAGACTGATGAATTGCGGGACATCGAATTGCGAGATATCATTGTACTCTGTAGATATCAAACAACTGGTGAGATGGTGGTGGTAGTGGTGGCATTTATTTTATCATTGCCTAGTATGGTATATGTCATTTTATGTCTTTTGTAGATTACCTTTAAAAAAATTTTATTTTTTAAGATTTTGATGATAATCTGCAAAGCTAGATTATTTAAGATTGACTTCTATACCATTGTAATTTGCTGGAGAGCAACAGAATTTTGTAATTGCAGATGCAGTTGATAATGCAACTTTGATAGGATCTTATCATAGATACAGGTAGGCCTCGATTAGCGCAAATAATTGGTTCCACGAATTTCTCGTGCTAATCAATAGCCCGCCGGAGGGACGCAGAGCAAAGTAATCCCGAACCCTCCACAAGAGCAGAACCCTTGTTAATAATCGCATCGGATGGATCGGAAGGCATGACGACCAGCGACCCAACTTGAAAAGGGCGAGAATCTCCCCTGGTTCGATCACCGATGTAGCCCACTGTCCGCGCCCGACTGGCGGGCCACCATGAAGACGATATCGACCGACGCCGTGCAATGGCCGGGCTCCTGGCGCCTTGCCATGATCGAATATCGCTCACAGATTATCTGATATCGCTCGGATCAACTCCCCAAAGTTTTATGATTCTCTAGGAAGCAAGCTTCCCCGGCCTCTGGTAGAACCCAATCAGCCCGAGCAAGGCCAACCCTCGGGTGGGCACCGGAACGGCTTCTATCCCT
>AYEL01079092.1:0-17528 GCA_000484575.1 Olivierus martensii
GCTTTGTTAGTAAGACTGATCTGTGTTTACAACTCGCACTAATCGAATCTTTTCTCGCACTAACCGAATAACGGTATCAATTTTTTAAGTCGCACTAATCGAATTCGCGCTATTCGAAGTCGCGCTAATCGAGGCCTATCTGTACTTTTGAGAAAACTTGATTATAACCATGGGCATGTGATATAATATTCTAATTTCCTAGATTCAGGTGTAGTACAAAACAAGAATCTGTGGAAGAGTGCTGTAAAGACTGCCGATTTGTATTGTATTGGATCAGCAATCATTCAGGGATGAATATTGGAAAGAATAATTCTTTCCTTTATACAATTAACTCATATGTTGTATCAATGACTTTATGGTTGCCCATTTTCTAAATATATTAATAATCAAGTTTTTAATTCAGGAGTAAGGTGAGGCCAAAGCTACGGTCAGTAAATGCTTGCAGAAGGTCATCTGTGTGATTGTTAGTGTCCCATACTATGAAAAGATTTCAATATATCTTGTATAGACTTTTAATGATGAAAGAAATCTAAGTATCATCTCAGCTTCTTTGTCAGAGTACTATTTCAGCCATTTTTTCTATAGAAGTGGGCCATTAAATTGGTAAAAGGAATCATGTGAGACCATATGATTTAAGATATTTGCCATATGATCTCATACGATTCCTTTTAATGGACAATTTAATGGCCTCTTCTGCAGAAAAATCATAGGTTGCCCCATAAGTGTGGCCACTATTTTGATTTTCCTGATCTCATAGCAGAGATGGGATTTTTGTTATAAGCTCAGTCATACTATATTGTATAGTTGTGTATGTGATTTGAAATGTCTTTTTATAAATGCATTTATTTATTTGCAGTTATGATTCATATTTACAATTTTTTTGATTCTTCATATTTGAAAAAATTTGCAAATCAGGGAACTCATAAATTGAGAACTACATATAATTTTAAAATTTGGTATTTAAAAAATATTAACATAAATTTATTTTGAAGCTTTTTCCTTAACTAATTAAGCTGTTGTAACAGGAGCTATTGCTATGAAGCAGTTTAATGGCAGTGATCCAACTAATTGGCATCCAAAAGATGGAGTGAGTATATTTTTTATTATGATTTTATTTAGAATAAATAGTTTGTTTGAAAATCCTGAATTTATATATTACTTTATTCGTTAGAAAAAATTATCAATGAACTTTGATAATATCCAAAAACATTATGAATTAAAATTTCACTATTGGTTACAATTATAAATTATATATTCAAATCAAGTTCTATAATATCACTGGGAGAATATTTAAATATTTAAATTTACATAATTATAGCATTATTTTAAATATATATTATAGAATATTTGTTTGAATATATGGATATTTGCAAGTTTATATACATCTGACTTTATGTAAAATGTTTTCCATAATTTCTTATTTTATGATATAATACATAAACATATACAGTGGATTCCATTTAGTTGGGACTAAACCATTTTGGCCCAATTAAGCGGCTGCTTCAATTAAATGAAGTAATAATAAATTCGAAAATAAAATATGTAATTCATAGGTAAATAAATAATAGGTAAAAAATTAATAATTAGGTACCTATTTTATGCTTTATTAACTTTTACTCATTATTAACTTTTTACCAATCTCTTCTAACTTCGTCTTCAACACTGGGCCACTAATATTCACCCGCTAACTATAGAAAACCATTGATCTAATGTTTCTTTGCCTTCTGGATCCTTTCCATCACACTTTCTTTTGGATGATCCCAGAATTTTTTTCTGTAATGCCCACTCCTCACACAGATGATTTTCTTGTTGTAGGAGACACATTATGGTAGATTTTGGTTTATTTCAACGAGTCTATAATGGCTTATATTAAATGGCTGTCTTTTAATTTTATCCAGCAAAGCAATTTTACTTGAAAGTGTAAAATCCTTTCTTGACATCTTGGCAAAGATTTAAAAATTTTAAATAAAATCAACACTGTAAATGAATATTGCTAGGTACAGTAACAGTAGACTCTTAACCTTTTCCGCTCCAATGCCTTGGTAGCCAAGACAAGCGTACACCGTCATCCGCTCCAATGACTTGGTAGCCAAGACAAAATTTAAAACTTAATAACTTCGGACTTAAGTAGCAGGGACATACTGTAATTGTATGTGTGTTTGAATTTCGCGAGAAATGATCATCTTTCCAATTATTACAGTTATAAATTATCATATTTCCTTTTTATACAAAATAACTAAAAACATCTGTAATGATATACTTGTATTTAAATTGTTTTCAAATATTACTTTCTTAATAAATACGTTTGGTTTCAATCCATCTGTTACCTTATCATAAAAAATAATGCTGCGAGCGATAGTATAAAGTTTCACGTATTAACCTTATTAATAAATTAGTTTGCGTTAGGCTTTTTTTACATCGACATCCTTATAAATAAATGTTGACATCCAGTGTTACAGAGCATTTGAAATAAATTATATCGATAAATTAAAAAGAGGGGGCCCCATCGACATTTTTGCAGGGGGCCCCTCAGTCTTCAGCTACGCCACTGATTATGATGTAATAGATCAGCGCTTCTCAAACTTTTTTCATTCATGTACCCATTTTTCATTACGAGATTATCCGCCACCCCAGGTATTAAATATGAAATAAAACATACAAGTACATAAATTGTATTATGTATCGGAAATTCCCGGGCAACGCCAGGAATTCCTATTAGTTTGAGAGTAAAAATTCTCAAATTCAAAATAGCGAAAATAATATAGTATTAAAATTTTTTTCTAATTAAAAATACAAAATTTATTAATTAATGAATGTAATTACGATATCTTTTCTATCATTTTGCTAATTAACATTATGAGAAATATAATTTTATTCAAATAAATGTATTTATAATCAATATTATTTATAATTTACCTAAGTACAATTGAATTTATTTTTATTGCCGCTTACTTTATATAAAATAAAATATGATTAATGATTTTTTAATTTAGTAAAATAATAGATCATTGATAAGTATACAGTATATTACATATAAACAATTTGCATTTCAATTTAAATTTCATTTTCATTAAATTACAGAAAACAAAATACAATATGTACAAATAATTAAACCAAAACACATCAACAAGCAATTAAATTGCAGAAATGCTTAAACAATTTCCCGTTTCTATTATCGCAAGAATTAACTCGGAAACGACGATTGATTATCTCGACAAAAGTCTATCACGTGGCATTTAATTAGGATATTTTCTTTAAAATACTTTAACACACCAACTTTTAAAGGAAGTCTGTTCCAATAATTAAAAAAAATATATACTATAATAGATAAATATTAATTAAATTAATAATAATAATAACAATAAATTTTTATTTTATGACACTATAAAGTTTTATTTTGATAGTTTAGATATCAATAATAATATTTGATGAAAGATTTATAAAAAATATTTAAGTTTATAATATTTAAAAGTTGTTAGGATAATCATTGAAATCAAAGAATATTTAGTTATCGAAAACAAGATGGCTGACGTGCTGCGTGGTTACCACGTCGCTCGTACTGAAGAGAACTGATTGGGAAGAACTGAGTGAGTATTTAGTTTAATAAATAAATAAATAAACGTAGTAATTAAAAGATCAATTATTTATTTATTATAGCAATTTCTATTTCATAACAGAATTGGTTAAATTCGTTACTTTGTAATCTATAACTTTTTTTTGTATTTATTTTTTTGACAAATGGAATGCAGTTTATAACTTAAAAAATCTGTAGTTAATTAACAACTTTATTATAAAATTTTAAGCTATACATTATATGAAAACCAGTTTATGTATCCCCCAGGCTGTAGCCAACTCCTCCTTCCAATTTCTATTATAAACTTCTCTGTAATTGGAACCTAATGATCATCCATGCTAAGTAGTAATCATTATACAGTATTTTTCTTAATATATTTTAAGATGTAATCTTAATCGATAATAGTAGATAACTAAATTTTCTTAAAGTGGATTATTACTTTTCAGAATTTACTTAATTCCATTAAGTAATTAAAAGTTTGATTAATAAATAATACGATTTGTGTTTTTATACTTTAAATTTTTATAAATTATGCAAACTTTTTAAAGGAAACCTTAACAAAATATACTAGAACTATTATGTTTTAAACACAATATAATATTGCACAATCAAAAATTAAATAATTTATATCTAAAAGAATACTGATTTTTCAAAATTTGTAATAATTTTTTAATATATTCATTTTTTATAAATATGAATATATTTTAAGACTAAGATATCAAAATATTCTGTGTAAATAAAAAGACAATATATTTATTCATTGATATACAAATCAGAAGTTGTAAATAATTTCTTCTAAGATGAATTTTTCATATTTTGATCTGAATTACAGTAAGACCCCGCTTAATGCTGTTTCGATATAACGCGGTTTTTTCGAATTCTGTATTTTTATTGATTTACTTTGGCGTGGTTTTTCAAACCGTTATTCTTACATAAATCCAAAATCGCAGGAATTTTTTGCATTGATACTCCTATATTGTCTCACAATGCGTTTGATATCATTACAGTGCAGTACATACGAAAATCTGCTGAGGTCAGAATTCACTTTAAACTATAGTTCTTTGAAGTTGAAACGTTTTTCTTTCATCAATATTTTTTCGTTGTTTATAGTTTACTGAAATCTGATTACTGCTTTTTGTTTTTAAAACTTTTTATTTTCTGATTTTTAAGAATTTTTTTCATGAATGATTTATGAATACAAATCGATTTTGGCAATAAAAAATATCTATTATTAATGTAATACAATAGTAATAATACATGTTACAAAATAAAGATATTAGCAATAAAAAATGTCAATAATTAATGTAATACAATAGTAATAATACATGTTACAAAATAAAATTAAAAAGAAATGCTATGTATATATAGTAATAATAATGCTTATTTATGTGTTAAAATGACCTCCTTTAATGCTGTTTCACTTAGCGCCTTGTTTCCTTAGAATGTTCCCCCCATGTTAAACGGGGTCTTACTGTAACTGTAACTGGATTAGCAAAGATTTATTACTGATATTTTCAGTTAACTTATAATGTGTATGTATATTATATATATAATAATAATAACTCTTAACTTGATATGAACTTATAAAAGTATTGATATAAATTTCATTAAAGGAGTATAAAGGTAAAATCATTCTAAATTATACAATATTTATCATCTTTTAATACTTTATCAAAATGATATAATAATGACCAATTAAATAATAATATAGGTCAATTAAGTAATTGAACTTAATGATTTTGTTGTTTATTTGAACTTTCATATTAAATGATAGGGGATGTTATATGAAATGATATAACATCCCCTATTATATTATATGATTCTTACTGAGATGATGAAGTATTAAAATACTTTGAAGATTAAGGACATTTTTCATCATGAAATTTCACAAATTATAAAATCTGGTACTATATGTATAGTTGTAAGGTGTTCTAATAAAAAATATTTATTTATTTGACTGATAAATAATCATGAAAATTCCATTTTACTTTCTGCAACAAAAATAAATATTGCTATATTTGTTGTTAATATTTCTTAAGTCTATTTGTGACAGAAATATTTATAGTGAATACATATATCACTATAAATATTTTAACTGCAAATATTTCTGTCTGCAAGTAATATGCTTCAGTTGATTGCTTCAGTCTATCAATATATAATGGATTTTGAATTGAATTAATATTTATTTTAGTTGTGTGCAGTCTTTCTTCTATTTCAAAATTTTTTTAAGTTTTTTTAGCATAATCCTATATTAGGTACAGTCAATATTAGCATTAAACAGCCTTGAAATAAGATAATCTTTATACTTCTATTAGAACAGTAACATTTTAATTTGAAATATGAATCATCATCAGTTATAAATGTTCTATCATTAAACTGTTTAAATAAGAATGCACAATAATAATAATAATAATAATAATAATAACCCCTCCTGAATCCTGCTAAGCTGCATCAAAGTGGCGGAGGGGTGTACGTGGGCGGAATAGACGATGCAAGTCAGAAAACATTTTCTAGTAGGGTCACCCTGGGCTAGAAGGCTATTCCACTATGTTCAGCTAAATGCTAGCAGGTATCCCCACCTTGGTGGTGTTTTTCCAATTTGTAATGAAACATTATTTTATAGATTTTCGAATACAACGAATTGTCACAAACGCAGAATTTACTTCATTCGACTGATCCTCAAACTACAACAACAACAATAAGAACCGGCCAATCACAATCGAATAGAAAATCTTGGCACGATTATGGAAGAAATTCCGAAACTGACAAAATACAAATTCCTAAACTGTAAGTTCTATAAATCTCTAGAGAAATCTCTTAAATCTACGCTTCTTAGTAGAATTTATCGTTTCACTTTATCTTTTTGATATTTGGAATTTCCACAAGAGCGTATTTTGTTGCAGATAGTTAGATATCTTAGTCTAGAAGGAAATTTTTACATGTTATTCTTGCATTCAAGATGTTTACATTTTATAAGATTTATTTCAATGAAATAAAGTGTTGTTTAAAACAAAACGTGCTAAGAAATGAAACACGAATATGCGTTATATACAGTCCTATCACCGGAGAGAAAAACCTTGAGTGTGTTTTGGTATCATTGGGTATCGTGAATCAGATAAACCGATGCAGCGTAAGCGTTAGGAATTAACAGGATGTTTAGAGAGACATTCAACAATCTAAATTATACTTTGTATCTTCTACTATTGTGAGGCCAAGGTTGCATCGGCCCATTTTTGTTTTATAGACGTGACTTTCAAAACCTTCTTTTCTCAATGTCTTTCTGATGAAATCTCGGTATAAAGAGTAGTCTATAGTTTTAAGATTGTTTAATCGACAGGGTGTGAGTAAACGAGTTGATATCAGCGTGATTCCTGTTATACCCCGCAGTGCAACCAGCTGTGAAATCACCAATGCTTCTTAACTATAGAGCTCAACGATGGATAAATGATGCTATAACTAGTTACGTCTTATCTTACTCGCGATTTTGATGATTGAATCTACTAACTGGTTTTAAATCAATATAAATTCAAGATTAGTCAGATTTCACTTGGCGTAAAAACGTTCACTCAACATCGAGTAAAAAAAAAAGAACGAAAGAGAGAATATAATTCTTGATCAATTAAATATTAATTAATAATGATGATAATTATATGTTTAATTGCTGTTTAAATTATAAAAAAAGTTTATTAGAAGTTGTTTGAACCATAAATTAATTATAATCTAGTTAACAGTTGATAGGATGCAACAACTTCAATTATTTAAAAACGAAAACGTCTTTAATTATGTTTATTGAATGTTCCTGATTGAAATTTATACGAGAAACACATAGTTTGCTCTTGTTCAATGAATAGAATATCTGATTTACATGTTAAAAGAAATAAAATACTCAAAAAATTAGCAAAATATCGCAAAAAAGTATTTTTATAACTTCATATTTAAGAAAAGAGAATCTAGAATAAAAATCTAATTATAAAGATTCATAAATTCAAGACATAAATCATAATAAATATAAGTAGTAATTCTCAAAGTAATTTGAACATTTACTTCTAGACATTCGGATACTGGTTTTCGTTATTATTTGGAATCTCCCATCTCAACGAGTCAAAGGAGAGAAGATGACAGAATAAGTTACATTAACAAAGGTAGCAATCTTTGTTATTAAGATTTGTTTATACACTTTCAATGACCATTACTATATGTTTATTCTTTGTATACATAGGTCAATTCTATGGCATCACAGTCGAGTACATACCAGATCCTGACAAACCGCTGCGATCTCCTACTGTGAAGGTAATGGTTCCATTTGGTTATGATTCTTTTTTTTTTTTTTCTTTTATGTTTATAATATTCTGTAACCGGATCTAGAAAATTAATGATATAATCTGATCTTTAAAATATAACCTTAGTAATATCTTTTCCTGTTATCTTTTTAAGTTTGATATAAATTAATATGTGTATTGGAAATAAAGTTTAGGCCAATCATTTAAAAAATTTCTTCCGAAGAGAACATTCCTGATTTTATTCAATGCTTTTGGCATTATTTATTAAAATAAACAACAAAGTGTCCTCTTTTAAAAAATTATAATTGCGTTTATCTAAATTATAGAAAATATAAAAAATTTTGCTTTTGGCGTTTTTTTTTATTTTAACAGAATAAAATTAAGTGCAATATAAGTATGATACATAAATATGCAGTATAGAATATTTAAGAAAAACGTTAATGACTTAAAAAAAGTAAATATATTAATTTAATGTGTTAGTAGTATATACAATTTTTCAGATACATAATAAAATATTCACTATTGCAATATAGAATATTTAAAAAAAACGTTAATGACTTAAAAAAGTAAATATATTATTTTAATGTGTTAGTAGTATATACAATTTTTCAGATACATAATAAAATATTCGCTATTGCATAGATTAGTGTGCAAAGAGTATTATAGATTCATCACATGCTATGCCCTTTGCACATCACTTTAATCATCATCAGATCGACCACTGAGAACGCCCAGGAGCTTGGAGAGGCAGAGTTTGGGGCGTTGTTTGGGGAATAAACACCCCCGCAGCATGCAACGAACTGGCGAAGCTAGTTGTCAAGACAGTTAGTGTGAATGGCCCTCAGCATTGATAAGAAGCTGGCTTATCTCGCTTCTATTAATGTAATAAATAAGATTCGATTTGCTAAATAAATCTTCAAAAAGGAAATGAAAGTACAAATATAAAACTTAAAAAAAAGTTGAAGTATAAAATTATTTTGTAATCTATACCAGTTAGTGACTGTTACTTCTCTACAAGAAATTTTTTCCCCTCGCTTTTTAAGACCCCTACAAATATGCTAAATTTAGTTGATAATATCAACGTTTTTATTGACGTAAATCTATAAATTTAATTACGATGACTTTTTAACGATTTAATTTTGCTAAATATTATTAAAAAATTCCGATTTAAAAATACTGTTCTTAGTTTTATTATTTTATTCGATTCTGACGATAAATATACATAAAATTTTGATTTAAAACAGAATAATCGTCTTTCATTAATTATTATTGCGTTTGATTGGAGTACAGGGAATTTACTTATTCTTTGCGTGACCACACCCAACTATAATACATAAAAAAACTCCATTTATCTTTCTGGTCTTAGAATGATTATCACGTATGTCACTCCTTAAAATAGATAATCTTTAATTATGGTCATTATTTTTATATTTAAAAATTCTTTACATCAAAATGGTTTTGCATCTGTTTTCCTTATCTCGAACTTATCTAAATTTGTTTTATTATTAATTACGTTACATCTCGAGTTGATTACTGTTGATCGGGATGACAAAGAAGTCATTGTATAAGTAGGTTCTACAGCATCCCTGTAGATTTGCTTTTCAGGCGCATACTTGAAACTGTTAAGTTGTAGTATTCGTTATCAAGCATTACTGTAAAAAAATACAAAGAATTCTTGAAATCACGTTTAATATATTAAAAAAAAAACCCATAAATATCGTTAAATGGGAAGTAATCATGTAGCTTTCTCTATACATAGTACATATGTATATAAAAAAATATTTTCTACAATAAAATTTCATTATTAGTTACTGTGTTGAAAGAATTTAAGTATTTGTAATTTTGGGATATAACATGTTCAAACTTTTTATTTTACGACTGCATAATCACACTTAATGAAAGAGTCAGCAGATTTATGGCTTGTTTCTAAGGAATATTTATCGAAACAACGTCACGTTTAATAATAAAATTTTAAAGTTGTCTACTGTTTATTCTGATTGGTTTATTTTTTATCTCTCACTATTGGGAGTTAGATTGCATTATATAGTAGATAGTAAAGAAAAGAGATAATATATTTGGTTGAGTTTTCGTTACGATCCTTTTTATCTAATGGAAAGTAAAGTGAAACAAAGCATAAAGTTAATATTAAAAATTTTAAATTTGAGAGGATGTTTATTGCGCTGATAACGCGTTACGTGAATTGTCTAGTGTGAAGATAACTGACTCGATGACAAGAAAATGGCAAAAGGTTCAGACATGTAGTCCTCTTAACATGACACATCAACACCTTCTTTGCCTTCACCTCTGACATAAGAAGAATCTTTGTTTTAAATTATCTGATACCGCAAATGTTTTATAATTTGTTTGTTTGCATCATTACTTATTTAAAAATTTTATTTCACGGTTAAGTGCTTCTAAAATTATCTTTTTCTTTATCGTGATTTAAAAAACTAGAAGAAGAAAGAGAAATATTTGTCTTAGTATATATGTATGAAAAGGATTTATAGTACTTTTTTATGTCAATTTTAATGGAGAAATGTTTATTTAAATTTAAATAATTAATTAAAAATCAAGGAGAGATATTTAACATCCAATCGTTTTTAAAACATCGTACCTGGTACAAAGGTTGCTTCTCACCTTAGAGAAGTTTAGACCAAACCTAGATGCGAAATCGTTGTAACCACTAGAAAACGAGAAAGGTGGGCGTCAATTTTGGCGCGTGCTAGTAACAAAAGGTCACGGCTAGATAGGGTATGGTATGTAAATGAGGCCATGGCTATGGTTCTGTTTATTTTGTTCCTAAGTCTATAGGTGAGAGGTCTGGGACGCTGTCCTCTTGTCCCTTGTCGGTATTAAGATTTGTTTAATACAGTCTAATCAATCATATAAGACGCATTGTGATTTTTATAAATGGGAAATAGTGGAAAACAATAAGAAATCAGAAAAAAAAATAAAACCTTTAACCGATAGTTTGATTTATAATGCTTAAACAGTAAACTTCGTGAAGATTCCATTCATTAATCAGGACAGAAAAATAACCGTATAAGTTATAAATAAAATTATTTATTTTATTGGCTTAAAAGATCTTGAGATATATCTTCTATAACCTAATATATAAAAATGTCAATGCGAAATATCATTATAATATTTTACAAGATAAGTTTTTCTCTTGGATATTTCATTATTGAGATACAATAAAGATAAAATATGAATTTATCTTTAAAAGATTTAATTAAACAAGTCTGAATTGAATAATTTTTATTTTTATATTTCGTCAAATGAGTGATGTTAAAGAGACTTATAGAATTCTAAAATTTCTTTATTGAATAGATGGTATTGATTGCAAAGTAATTTCATATAGGCCTATTAATTCCTGTAGAAAGTATTTCACATCTTTCGATTTAAAAATTATGTAGGATAGCCTATTTTTCGTTATAATAATTAATCTTTTTGATTTGAAGAAAAAATCCGCATTCTCACGTAGCGTATTAATTTTATGCAATCTAATTTCGATAATTTTACTGTTAAAAAAGCATAAGTTTTATTTCAAAAACTTATTCTTCTTCAAAACTGGAAGTTAAAATAATTAAAAATATGCAAATTATGTATTTCAAATATATTAATAGTCGAACAATAACATGATTTTAAAAATCAGATACAGTTAAAACTAGAGACTTAAACAGTGTTCTGCATGTCATATACTAAATTTATCGTCTCTAAAAAGTAGTTTTGATTATTATATAAATAAAAACACTTTATATATTAAAATCCCGAATAACTCGAAAAACTTTTTAAAAAAATAGGTCTATAGGCATATATAGGTATAAACTATTTTGAAACTCTATCAATTAATTTAATTTAATTTTTCTTTTAAACATAAATTGAATTATTTATTATTTCTCATAATAAATTGTTAACAAATTCCAAACTAAAATTAATTTTATACTTTTTATTACTACTAAATTTTATTTTATGGCAAAGATTTTTCTGAGAAAATTCGCTTACTAATAAAATATAATTACTTGTAAAATATTAAAGTTTTTCATAAAAATATTTAAAATGTTCTTTTTAAACAGGAATAAATAGATCTATTTATGATAATTTTCACTTTAAACTGAATATAATAGAACTCGATATCAGCATTGCATGGTTAGTTGTGTGTAATATCAACATTGCACGGTTGGTTTAATTCTTTTTTTGAAAATTCTGTGCTATACATTAGTAGAATATAGGCAAAATTTTCATGAAATATTAAAAAGATAAGAATATATCAGAAAAGTAATCTGAGGATAACCAGTCAGAACGGAAATGTTATCTTGTGACAATTTTCATGATTAGCTTCATTCAGTCATGTAACATTTATTAAGATACGGTACTTATTTACTCAATCATCATTATGACAGAAGTCAATGCTTACTGACCTGGCTATTATAATAGCTCGACAGAAAGGGTGGTTCATACATGAGGTCAAATAAACTGATCTGTTGCGACAATAGCGTCTCAAAAGAAGTCAAGGTTTTGCTGGCCACGATCTTGGCAATAACTACAACTCGTGATATCAAGAACCAATATTGAATAGAATCGAGGTGTATCTGCTTTTGTGGGTCATTTAGGTCAGGCTTATATGCACTTTAACAGAATGCTAAAATGGAACTGGATAAGGCGTTGTCTAAGTGACAAATGTGGTCAAAGATCGAAAGTTTGGGAGGGTTTAACAGTGGACATCCGGCATATGTCCATATAACTGAAGATATGTAATGTGTATGAAAATTAGTATGCACTCAAGATTTCTTTCCATTTTCTTGTAAAATCAGTTATTCCCGTAGAGCGATTTCGTCTGATTAATAGGTCAGTCACGGGTTTATAGGCTTGGCTCTATGGGTAGGTCTTTGGTAAGATGATTAATGGGAAAGAGAGGATGTCCTGTAGATTAATCCTAAGACCAACCACTAGTTCGATTCTAGTGTAGACCACCTACCGATTTTCAGACAATTGAGTTTGTTGGCAACAGACTTACTTTCTTTCACATGACATCTAATCGTTCCTGAAGATTTTCGATTGAACAATTGAAACAAAGCGATCAATATATATATATATATATTAGCTAATACTTATGTATTTCTATAGATTTATAATATTTAAGCCTATATAAATTCTGCTGAAAATAAAAAAAACGAAGAAAATATATTCACCTCTTTTATACGTAAATATATTCTTTGTTTTAAATATTCTATATAAAGGAAGTCTTGCAAAATGTAAAATGAATTGAATTAATTTTATTTTTAAATAAATAATTTACAATATTATTTAATCTCTAAGTTTTTCTGTTTAGTCGGTGGTGATGCTGGTATTCAGAGAAGAAAAATCTCACGAAGACGAAAACAAAGCATGGCAATTTTGGCATAGTAGACAACACAGCGTTAAACAACGGATATTAGATGCAGGTGGGTTTTAATCTCTAAATTTATTTTAGATTAAAATTTCCAGTTTAAACTTATCATTATTTTAATGCATTGTTTTTTTTTTTAATGCTTCAGAATGGATATTAAATAAGTACGTTTTATCTTATCCATATTTTAAATAATTAAATATAACAAATAATAAAGAATTATAAAACATATAATATAGTGAATAATATTACAATCTTTAGTTAAAAAGTAATGTAATAAAATAATACTTTGAATACAGACTATGTCTAGACATTATCTGATTCATTATTCAGTATTGTTACTAGTTATAAAAATTTTAAATGAAAAATTTCGAGTATGTCGATTTAATTAGAAATTCCGCATTCAAAATTCCATGCTGTACGTGTATTTTCGGTATAATATTCATGCCAGAAGATCTAACTACATAATTAGACTTTGTGTCGATAAACAACTGACAAAAATAAAGAATATATATATACACATACACGTATATGTGAGTGTTGTACTTACACATACTTAGGTGTGGATGTAGCCTTAATGGTTCTTATGCTACTTATCTTCATCAACTTGACACTTGCTCTCTAGAATTTTCAACTGAATTTTAATGCTTACTTTGTCACGCAGTTGAATCTAGTTCAAGGTAACAATTACATGTATTTTTAGTTTGAATTCGTGAACATTTCTTTGTGCAGATCATAAGTCTCTTCCGGATCTGATTGTCAGTTTGAAGTTCTAATTAATCTCAAAAATTTCCATGAGTATTATTTTACGTTTCAAGAATGATAAGTTTGACTTATCGGCACTTATATGTTATATTGGCATTGAATTATTGAATATTACGTTTTGTTCCTCGATATATTTATTATTTTTCTATACAAATATCGAAAAACTGAATCTAAACGAAGAAAAACTTATAGAGTAAAAATTCAAATTCGTGAGAGTTTATTAAGAGTTTTCAACTCTTTCAAAAATCAATTTTATCGACTGATTTGGTGATTGAGGCAAAAGCCTACATCCAGGAAGCTTGTCTTAAAAAATTGTTGTACGTTGTGGTAAATGCCAAGCATACAAACTAGTCTTATCTAGATATACTTAAACCAATTTTCTCTCACGGAGAATAATTTAAGAATAAAACCTTTAGTATTCGTCATCTTATTATCTCTTCAACAAATAAGTAACTCGACTAGGTTGTTAACTAATGGAAATAACAATCGCTTTTACAGCATAACCTTTGTTAGGCAACAAGGGTGGCCTTGTCTGTCCCATCACTTCACTCCCTCATTTTGTTCAGATTAGATCTCTGAACCAACAAAAATTGCCTAGTCCTGTAGAGAAACAATTGTTTCACTCCAGGATTAGGCAATTTTCTATATTCAAACACGTAACGTGTTTTGAATATAGAAAATTATCGTTTATAACCGAAATTTTTAACAAGTTTTATGAATTTAAATTTAGTAATTTTCTATTTTCATGTAGATACGAAAAATAGTTCGGGTATAATTGGACAAATAGAAGAAATTACCCATAATGCTATAGCTTTCTACTGGAATCCGATGGAGAGTCCCGCTAAGGTAAGATTAAGTTTTTTTTGGTGGCGTAAACTTAAATATTTTTTTATTAATTCTGTAAATTTATAATAATTAAATTTATGACAACTCAAATTTACAGAATTTTTAGAATAATTTTGCGAAATGCAATTTTATTATTTTTAAATATGAAGTTCATTGGAACGTCGTATTGAAAATCGTTTCAAAAATTAAACGTGTTCACTGTATAAAAAGACATTCCTAGATAAAAAAGAAGACGAAAATCTTTAATAAAATTTTCAGTTAGGTTAAGTTACTCAGAGTTAATATATATCAAATTACTGGTTGAAAGATATAATTGACAAGCGGAAAATCAATAAAAGAATCCAATTAAATCGCTATTTTTTTAATTTTTTAAAATAAAGAAATTTTTGAATTAATTAAGTTAGATCCGTAAAAAGAATGACTGTAAGCATTATTCACGAGATAATATAAACAGATTATTTCTGAAAATCCGGGAAATTCCGCAAAGAATATCGCTCTACATTTCTTATCTCACGTCGAGCTTGATTTGATAAGATATCACAAAAACATGTTTTATTCGATGTAAAACAAAATAAAATTAATTAATCAATTGAATTATGCACTGTAATAAAATTAGAGTTCATTTATTGGTTCTTGGATTGCCAATCACGCTTTCAATCAAAACTGTTTACTAGCTGCCTTAACGAATAATCAAAATCTTTTTATACAATCCTAATAGATAATTTGTTTCTTGAGTACAAAATCATTATATATAACTATTTTCTCAAGCTATTTTTATGAAAATCGAAACAATCATAATTTATTTATTTATATAAATTACATAAAATGGATATTATAGCCCAAACGAAGCTTTAAAAGATCTCTGTGCAACGATTACCAGCTGAAATATGATTAAGTATCTAATACAATAAAGAATAATTTTGCGTTTTTAAATGAATACCCAATCATATATATACTTTTATCAATAAACTTTAGATGTTTTTTGATATACAGTATATTTATTTATATTTAAAAATATCGTACTAGCAATGCACTAAATTTCATTCACTATCGTTAAAGCCGGCGGATTCAGACATCTTAACTTACATCTTAAAATTTCCCTTTTCATAGTAAAGCAGTTATTTTTTTAATTTACATCAGGTTTTCAAATTCATTTATGCTTATTATAACTAAGTAATGGATTTATCTATCACGGGTTACTGTAAGTCTATATATATTTTTTTTTTATTTAAATAACATAACTATGTTTCATTTATACAGGTAAACATAGCTGTTCAGTGTTTAAGTACAGATTTCAGCAATCAAAAAGGCGTCAAGGTAAATGTCTGTTATTTTTAATTAAGCCGTTATTAATGATATAGTTGTCTTGTTTAAAGTTTAATTTACTAGCTACCATTCATTTTTAAGCTTAATTTATTAGTTACGTGAGTAATTAAACTAAACTTATAGGATTTAATTTGACTTTATATAAAAAAGAGACTGTAATGTTTTCATATGAATGCAGGAATAAAATTAATAAATATTCATTTATGCGTATAGATAGCATTGAAATTCTTTACTTTGTAATTGCTACCATTCGGGCGTTTAAATTTGGATTGAATTTGCATCAAAATTTTTTTTTAAATACGATTAAGAAATACTTTCTAAAACTTCAAGATTGATTGATTCATCTTTAAAATACAATAAATTTTAATGCAATTATTGTTTGGACAACATCTGGACAAAACAAAATATTTAAATATTATCTAAAATGTGACGCTAACCCGAACTTTAAACTTAATAAATGTTTCTCCTAGTTTTTTGTTTCCTCTCTCTCGTTATTCACTATAATTAGTTCTTGTTAAAGGAAAACGTGTTTTTGTTGGGTGTAAACTATTCATAATTATTACTTGCTGTCAAGAGGTTTCGTGCTTTTTGGTTCTTCGCGACATTTGTTATAAGGACACAACCGTGTAATTTTTACTATATTTCATAACTGGCAACGTTAGATTTATTTATTCTAAGGTTTATGATATCTTCTACAATTATAGGGTGTGTTTTATATTGCCACTTGAAATGGCCTGGATAAATATCTTAATTCGGTTTTGCATAGGCGTAATATCAAAATTATATTGCTTAAAACTGATTCTCTTTACGTATTCGCTTTATATAAATAGAATACATAAAATTATTCTTAATAAAGCGATTTCGTATGAATACACATTATTTATCTTAATTATATTAAACTGGCTTAACTAAAAGTTATAAAGTTCAAATATATATATTCGTATACATTGTAAAAAAATTTGTTAGAATATTTTAATTATTATTACAGATTTTATTATAATTTATGAACTTGGCTCTTAATCAAGAATTTGGCTATAAAATAGCTATTGATAACCACTTCTTATGTCTACAGTATAGACTATATTTAGATATAGAATTTTATTCCTTTCGCATATTTATATCTAAATTAGAAACTTTTTAATAGTAAATTAATGTTTTTTCTTATCATTCCAAAATAATTTTTATCTTCATCCTCGTTTAAAACATAAGATTTTATTAATTTAGCAAGTATCTAATTGTTTACTTTTTATTTCATTTAAAATACAATATAGTATATATAATGATTATTATTTATCATAAAGCATATAAAATACATATATATAAAAATAAAAAAAAATTAATATATAGG
>AYEL01079094.1:0-46411 GCA_000484575.1 Olivierus martensii
TGGTGGTATTGTGATAACGTAGGCTTTGTTTATGTTCCTTGATCCTAGTTTTAAGATTACGGGAAGTATATCCTATGTATGCTTCATCTTTGTTGAGATCTAGATTTCTGAGTGGGATTTTATAAATACCTGGCTGGTTGATAAAGGGTATATTATCTTTGTCATTACGCAGCAAATTGAGGAGTGTGTTTTTTCCGTTCAAAAGCGAGCTTACGGCTAGTACAACGCTCAATCGTTTTATTTAAATTCCTGAGGGTAGTAGTAGATTGGAGTTTATTGTAAGCAGTATTTTGCGAAGGAGACATTTTATTCAACTTCTTTTTAACTTGTTGTAGGATTTTGACGAGGACGTTTGGCTTATATCCGTGAGATAACCCAAGTCTGATAATAAGCCTAATTTCTTTGTATCGATCTATATAATGGGTGTTATGAGTGAATGCGCGTTTAAATAGAGCTCTAAAGGCAGCTACTTTATGACTTCAGGCATCAGGTGAAGTAGCTGGGATGAATATAGGAGTATAAGAAGGTTTCCTATCTATACTTATATACTTCCCGTAATCTTAAAAGTAGGATCAAGGAACATAAACAAAGCCTACGTTATCACAATACCACCACGGCTCTCACAAAACGATTATTTCATAGAACCAATATATCGCGTAAAGCGAGGAACACCTGTAATTATTCAAAAATCTTCCTCGTGGCTGTGGCGAAAGTCAAATACAGTTTTCTTTAAAACTGTTTCCTCCAAGTCCCCCACGCAAATTTTTATTTGTGCGTTTTGTTTATAAGTTTAAATAATTCTTTCGTTAAAATTTGATTTTTGTTCACAGGTTTAATGATTTCCTTTTTTTTATCCTTCTGAAGAAACTATTCCTATTTCACCCATGTAAAAATCAACTCACTTTACGAGATTATTTCATAGAACCAATTTATCGCGTAAAGCGAGGGACACCTGTAATTATTCAAAAATCTTCCTCGTGGTTGTGGCGAAAGTCAAATACAGTTTTCTTTAAAACTGTTTCCTCCAAGTCCCCCACGCAATTTTAGGATTGTTTTATCTTTATTTGTGACAGTGTCGTTATAAAGCATATTTTGCCACCTTGTATAAAAAATAAGATTTTTGTAATATTTAAACAATAGTAAATAATACCATATTTTAAAATATATGAAATCATCAAGAAATTTAATTTAATCTGCATTTAAATGATACTGATTTTGTTTATGGTAGAGTATATTTTACATTCCTAGTAAAATATAATTGCATTCAGTTGTTATAAAAAATTTTTTAATTTATTCAAAAATTACGAAAGCATTCATTTTTTGTTATAATATAGAATGCTAATATCTGATTTCTGATAATAATCAATAATACAAGCCAATGAAATATAATATATGATTAATTTTTCTTACTTATATGAAATAAATTCTCTTAATTTTAAAGAAAAATACAGATTTTTACAATAAAAAATAATCAGACTAGTTTATGTAAATCAATAAACAGAACAAAAACCACTGAACGGGCTGAAAAATTACAATTGTTCGGATCAGATTTGAACTCTCATCCTCCAAATCTCATTGTTGCAGGATGGCCACATAATATGCTAATCATTTACCACGTGGCCATCCTGCCAACATTGGTGAAATGAAGATTTTTCAATTAATTGTATTGGAATTTCAATAAAACTTATTCAAACTAAACTTCAACCCAGAACTAAATTAGGTAATTTATTTTTGTTTAAATATAATACAGCTATTGTAATGAAATAATTTTTTTTTTTCAGGCAGAAATAAAATAATTAGAAAAATATTTTGTTATGTCCAATCAGATTCTTCAGACGAAAATCAAAGGACATCTCCATTTTCAGTTAGAAATTTCTGGATGAAGTTTAGCAGATGGATGACAAAACCTAATGTGAAATTTTTTATAATATTTTTATATTTTGTATATTTAACCATAACAATATGGGGATTAACTAAATATTTTGTGGAAGCCACACTTAATGTTGCTATGATTAAAGGATCATACCGAGATGAGTATTTTAACCTTCAAGAGAAATATTATCATCGCTATCAATACAGGTTACAGCTATTTATCGATGAAATATTTGATTATGCTGATCCTCGAGTTCAAGCGGAAATGGAGAAAATGATTCAGCATTTAGAATCTGATCCTCTTATTGCACATTCTAATTTAACAGGGTGGTGGTTGAGAAGTTATTTAAAGTTTCTTTCGGATAAAAGAAGCTCTTTGATTCTTTCAGGATTTAATCTAACTGAACCATTCGATTTCTTTTACGTCTTTCGTCGCTTTTTCCTAAAAATTCCACTGGCCAAACAATTTAGACATGACATTGTTTTCGATGAAAATTACACCAGCATAGTTTCCTGTCGTTTCTTTTTACAAACAAATATGACTCTAGACGTTAATCATTTTTACAGCCAACTAACCAATTTTAAGAAGAAACTAGATACAGTTCCATATCCAATTATTTTATATCATCCTCTATTTTACTATTTTGATGTAATTGATTTAATGCCAAAATTATGTCGACAAACTTTTTCAATCGTTATTGTAACTGTTTTTATTATTTCGGCCATTTTATTGCCAAGTATTCTTACTATCATTTGTATACTATTTAGTATATTATCAATTATTGCCGGTATCGCGGGTTTCATGTTTCTTTGGGGTATCGGCGTGAGTTTCAGTTCTGTTAATGTTTTTGTCATGGTAATTGGAATTTGTGTAGACTATGCAGCTCATATTTCATGCGCGTATGATTCCGCCAAAGAAACTGATCCAAATAAGCGTTTATTTAATGCAATATCTTTGACAGCCATGCCCATTCTACAAGGTGCTTCAACCACAGTTTTAGCATTCGTTGTATGTGTGCTGGTTCCTTCTAATGATATGATTATATCTATAAAAATCATTTTCTTAGCATGTTTCATAGCTGCCGCTCATAGTATTCTTTTCCTTTCGGTAATGATTTCTCTTTTTGATTCGTTTTGTCAGAGATATTTCATTTGCAAGAAAAATTCCCAAAACAATTTTCGTGTATTAGGTACAGAACAGAACGACGCAGTAGGAAAACGAGCAGAAAACATCGCAGTGTAATAAATCTCAAAATAATTTTATTGAAAACAGAATAAATGTAAAATTTCGATATTAGTTAATCGATTATTCAATATTGTTATATACATTAAAATAATATTTTGTATATATATATATATATATTTGTATTAATTTTACATCACTAATATAATATTTCATTTTATGTAAAAAATAAATTTCTATTTTTGCTGGATGTAATGCATACTGTTTTAATAAATAAAATCGTTTAAAATCGTTTTATGGGTTAATTTATTGAAGTTTAAAAATTGCATCACTTAAATGTCTAATTTTTTCATTCAATAAAATTTAACAAAGCACCATATTAATTGAAATAATTTTTAAACTTATTTAAGTATTTAACGAAATATTCAAACAATATAAAACATTATTTGCAGATTTAGTGGATGTATATTATAATTAGTTGATTATGAACTTTATACATTGCAATAATAGATTTTTTAAAATATTATTTATACTGTTACAAAATATAATAATTTTATAAGAAGATATAAAGTTATTCCAAATAGATTGTAATTATAAGTATTACTTTCGAATAATTATGCCATGTAGAATTTCGTTATATCATATGCATAATTATTAACAATTTTTTTTAATATAATGACAAATTTATTTAGTCTGTAATTTAAATGTATACGAAATAAAATATTAAGAGTAGAAGGATAAAAATTATTTGTAACGCAATAATATTATTTTGGAATTTAAAATGTGGAAATCTAATAGTTTATATTTGTGAAAAATTTAAAATTTTACCTGAAGAATATTAAATTATTCCTTTGTCTACATGAAGTTTATCATAAATTTCAGTTGTTGAATTCCATCATAAATCAACATTTATGAGAAAATTTATTGGGCAATTCTTGAAAACTGGATTTCAAGTAACTTGTCATGACGGATTTCTTAAAATTCTTTAGATGGGGAAAAATAGATATAAAGGATTCGTCATGTTTATAGAAAATTAAAATAAATTCAATTTCAATATATAAAACAATATATGATTATACTGATATTAATAATTTATTAAATTACATCCTATAATATCAAATTAAATGAATATTACAATCTTTCCAACTTCTGCACAATCAAGAAATATTTCAATTAAAGAAAAAATAAAATAAAAAATTAGAGGTAAACCACTAATCAAAGTCTTCATCTATTATTTTTATTTTAATATCAGATAAAATAAATTATTACGCTAGTTAGAAAATCTTTGTAATTATCTCTGGTCTTTAGTTTTAATTACATCTTTACTTATAATTTATATTAACTTTTATATTAATTTAATATAATTCGTAGAAAATTTAATACGTATTTAAATCTGGAATCGTTTCTAAACTTTAAAAAATTATATTCTTTTATAATTAAGTTTAAAATCACGTTTATAATCATTTTTGTTAGTCTTATCTTCTGTAGCAATTTTATGAGCTACAAAGCTTTTCCTTTATTTCCTAGATCTAGAGTACGACTTCATAATTTTAAGGAAACTGGCCTTTTGAATCGTTTCTAAACTTTAAAAAAATTATATTCTTTTATAATTAAGTCTAAAATCACGTTTATAATCATTTTTGTTATTCTTATCTTCTGTAGCAATTTTATGAGCTACAAGGCTTTTCCTTTATTTCCTAGATCTAGAGTACGACTTCATAATTTTAAGGAAACTGGCCTTTAATAATTATGACTACAGCCTACTTGAATAATTTCCAAGGATCATTCAGATAATTGAACACTTTCAGAGTTACATTTTCATATTTTTCATAAGAAATCCCGATATCCAGGATTGAATGTTGAGGTTGAATTGAATTTGAACTATTTTTTCTTTCCTTTTTAAATTTCATTTTAATTTCAACAATAAAGTACCGATGATCGGAGCAATAATCTGTATCAGGTAGAGTCTTGAATTTCTTTTTGTATGATCTGCTTTTCTCAGTACCAAAATAATAATCAATTTGTTTTTTGGTCTGGAAACATACAGCTAAAAATTCTCCTAGGATGATATTGAAATAATGTCAATGACTAACGATAATGAACTACAAAAATAACTCTTTAGGTATTAATTTCATACTTTATTTGTTGATATAGTCTTTATTTATATGATCGCAATTTTAGTAGCAGCAATATTTAAACAATTTAATCATTCTGGAAACATTCCAAATTAAGAATATTTTAATATTTTTTAATCTAGTTTCCGAAAGAAAAGGATGTTGATGAGATCATCATCCGACTACTATTTGCATGTCCGCATTAATAATTTTTTTTCTAACAAGCATACCATATTTTGATGGAATTTGGTGATGATATTCTAAATTTCAAACTTGAATCGAAGCTATATCAAATAACTCTCTATTTGTTAATATTTAAAAATGGTAGACGTTGAAACTTGGAAAATTTCTCCAAATAACTTTTGATGCAATGTATTTGATAGATTTTTATAAAATTTAACAGACTTAACAAACTAAAGTGGATTTATAAATATCATCCCTATAACTTTTATATGGAATATATTTAAATTATTATTTGTATAATTTAATAAATAAATTAATTGCATTGAAAATGATTCTTCGTACGTATATTTTAATGCAATAATCATTCCAAAATAAATTCGGTCTTCATAAAATAAACAATTAGTTCTTTTGGAACTGCTTGTTATTAATAATTAATTATTATTAGTGATATTAAACAAAGTATTTTGCAGCATTTGCTACAATAACTACATAAGTTTTTTTCATTTAACATTTAAATAAAATTATACTATATTTTTTTAACGAAAAGTGTATATGTTATATCAAACCAAACAGATTTAACTACACCATGTTTATATTGTAGATGTGAGGAGTTTCTCATAGTGACTTACATGTACTGTGTTTAACTTCTATATTTTAAATTAATAAAAGAAAGACTGTAGCCGGATAAGCATTGGAAAGTGGCTTTTACATCGATTTGGCTGATTTTTTTAGAAGTTGCTTTCTGGGTAACATTTTACTTTTGACAAATATAACGTCAAAATACCGATGGTTCCTCAGAAAAAAATATTTTCAATTTTGAAAAATAATTTTTTTCTCGGGAACCGTTGTTGCAAATACATGAAATTAGGTCATGGTTTAGAGGTACATAAGTTCTATTACTGGTAATTTTTTCGCGATTCTCACTCTAGAGAAAATGTAGAAAATAATGAAAAAAATAGTTAAAAAAATAAAAAAAATATCTTGTCTTCGGAGGACAATCACCATTTTTTCCTCAAATATTCCTCATATCCTCCCCTATGATATATATTTATTTCAAAATTTTCCGATTGGTATAACATATTCATATTTGTAACACTTTACATTCACAGCGAATTTTACTCGAAACTTAAAAACGTCCGTCCTTGGCTCGAGCCATTGTTGATAAATTAGAATTTCTTTCTGTCGTCACGTGGTTTAGATGTTCTATGAAAAGGCTTAGGGATTTTAAGACAATGTCTGCGTTAAACCATTTATGAAAACTTGAGATTTTATTTCTGTTATAGAATACTAAAGATTTATAACTGGTAATTTTTTGTTATTCTCACTGCAAAAGAAAATGTGGGAAATACTGAAAAATTAATATAGTTAAGTATTATGTCCACATCTTTATTGAAACAACGAAAAGAGTCAAAAAATAATGTTTTGTACTTGATTCATCATTTTTTTCTCAAATAATCCTGATCTTTGTCTATATTATATACCTCGAGGTACAAAAAGTTAGTATATAGTTTTTATTATTAAAAACCGACAGTTTTATTAAATCACAAATCTACCGGAAATGTCAAAAAAAAGAAATCAAATACATAAATCATAAACGACATTTAATTTAATCATTGTCACTATCGTCTTCGATAGTAATTGGTATTTGTTCATTTCTGAATAATTAATCATTTGTCACTATCGTCTTCGATAGTAACTGGTATTTGTTCATTTCTGAATAATTTTGTCAGGGTTTCGACAGGTCTTATGATCTTTGACAAATACCTTGCATTACTTAAATAATAAATAATTTGCTGCCAAATGAGAGCAACACCCAACTGTTCTTATTCCATTGGCGCATTCACAGTAATATCTTCGTATTCCAGAAACACCATTGGTATTTGGGATATACTCTAAGAAGCAACGATATGTTTTTCTTAAAATGTGACGTGATGCAACTTGAACTTTTAATATATTGGATCTGTCTTTAACAACATGCATATCTATAGATCCATCTCTTCTCATCATTTCCGCCAAATATGAAATTGCCTGACTATATTGGTAAGAACCTGCGAAGAATATTTTTAATTCAGTTTCGGTCATTTCGGGGAAATCCATTACATCCGTTGAAGATAGTGCGTGAAAGGAGAGATTTTACGCAGCCAACCGTTTTGTTCTACTTCAGCTGCTAACGTATTTTCTTCGTTTAGTCTTGAGACCATACGATCAAGAACTTCATTTGCGATGTCTTTATCCGAAGCTAATCTTTTCCCGAATTTATTTAACAAAAATGATGCCATCCGGAAATAACTTTTCACCTTCTGCAACATCTTATTATCAAGAACACTATCTAAAAGTTGATATTTCTTTTTTATCATACCATGTACAGCTTCAACAACCCAACGAGTTTTGGTCACAAATCGGGATTCATTTGCTTGTTTAACTGTTAATTGTTTCTGTTGTCCTTTTAAAGCTGGCATTAATACTTTGAATCCTTTATTTTTAAGATCTGCTGTGACATCACGAAAGCCACGAGCAAGAATGAAAATATCACCTGGTTGCATTAAATTACATAATCCATCCGAATCCTGTATTACTTTCTTCATTATCATAGCATCATTTTCGTTTGCTAGATATGGACCAAGCATATCTACAACTTAGCCATCAGTGGTACATATCGTGAAAGGTTTACAGAGAGTTACTTTCTTCTTACCAGAATATGACTTTCGTTGATATTCATTATTTGAACTTTTTTGGTGTCTGGCGTAAGCGCCATCGCAAATTACAATTAATTTATCATGCGCACTATATAATTTTTTGGCAAAAATCTGTGGTATGGTTCTCTATTAGGTCTTGTCTTGAATTACTACGAATACCAAAATGAAATGAAAGAATGTCCTTCTCAAATGCACTGATAACGCTTGCAGAATAATCGGAAACCATTTGTTCTCTTTCAAGATCTGTGATTGCAGAAATCATTTTATTTGAGTTTCCAGTTCGAAGTTTTACTAAGAAAACGAAAATCGCTTCTAACACTGTACGCTGTTCATTGTCACGCATCGAAGTCATCATGTTTCGCAGTTGTTCCATATCTTCAAAGTCTAACCCAGTAAGAAGCAGTATTTGTTCCCCATCGTGATTTCGAATTTTTTTAAAAATGGGTGTCGCGCTGCTGGAATTAAAAATCCCTAAGCCTTGTTGTAGGATATCTAAACCACGTGACGACAGAAAGACATTCTAATCTATCAGCGTTGACTCGATGCCAAGGACGAACTTTTTCAACTTTCGAGAAAAATTCGCTGTGAATGTAAAATATTACAAATATGAATATGTTATACCAATCCGAAAATTTTGAAATTAATATATATTATAGGGGAGGATATGAGGAATATTTGAGGAAAAAATGGTGATTGCCCTCCGAAGACAAGATATTTTTTTTATTTTTTAAACTATTTTTTTCATTATTTTCCACATAGATAAAAAATGGTGATTGCCCTCCGAAGACAAGATATTTTTTTTATTTTTTAAACTATTTTTTTCATTATTTTCCACATTTCCTCTAGAGTGAGAATCGCGAAAAAATTACCAGTAATAGAACTTATGTAGCTCTAAACCGTGACCTAATTTCATGTATTTTGCAACAACGATTCCCGAGAAAAAAATTATTTTTCAAAATTCAAAAATATTTTTTTCTGAGGAACCATCAGTATTTCAACGTTAATATTTCAAAAGTAAAATGTTACCCAGAAAGCAACCTCTAAAGAAAATCAGCCAAATCGATGTAAAGGCCACTTTCCAATGTTTATCCGGCTACAGCCTTTATCATAAAATCAGATTTTTTAAGATTTCAGTTGAATGAAAAAGTTATACTTATCACAGTACTCTTATGAAAGTATCAAAACTTTAATATAAAATAATTAAAATTTGGGAGAAAGTTATACAAACATATCACATATTTTTTTTGTTTTGACTTTCAACTGTTGCCAATCAATAAAATCTTTCGTATAGCGTATTACTGTTCCGAAAATTATCTTTATCTATTTTGATATCTACAATATTCAAAAATCATTATTGAAACTCTTACTAATGATATCGAACGTAATTTTCCGTAAGTATAAGGAAATCAAGAAATAATTTCGAGAGTCACGTATAAATATCATTAGTTGTGCGTAACTCTCAAAATTATTAGCCATTTATTGAATACATATATTTGAATATATTAAAGATCAAACTAATCTTTAGGAATTTGTGGACGACAGAATATTAAATTGGCAGGTTTTATAAAAAAAAATTTTTAATTTTCGTAATTAATTTTGCTTATAATAAAATCAAGTTTGATTGTAAGTGAAAAATGCTCAATTTGTTTTTATTTATTTATCGATATATAAATGATCCGAGTTATATATCTTTTCATCGAATGCTGGTTTGATATTAATTACACAATTCACTGTTTCTTCTAGAATTCAAAATCAAATTTTGAAAATTTATCTATAGTACTTATTGAACAATGATAAATGGTTAGTTTTATTCTTAAAACACTAATTATGAATTCTACTCCAGTGAGTGAATTTTCTATATTTTGGCGATGTCACTAACTGCAAGAGATTTGGAAACAGGTGAATAAATGAATTAAACTGATTGTTCGAACTATACATCAACAATTCATTCTTCTTTTAAAATAAAATATAGAAATATTACTGGAATCCATTAATTAATCAAGATTCCTGGAATCGATAAAATCAGATTTTTATTGCCAACATATCAAAAAATTAAATGCCCCAAGTAGGAAATGAATGAGGGAAAATAAATGAATGAATGAGGAATTTTGATCTGATCTTCCTTAAGATAAATATAGTGGTATTTAGTTAATTGCATAATAAATATGTTTATAGAATATATTTTTGAAAAAGAAGTTGTTTGAAATCATCGATTTAATAACAACAATAACTTGCTTTGCTTGTAGAATTTCTGTCAGATTTTTTTTACATGTATCGAATGCTAGATTGTGACATAATTCTAATTGAAGGTATTATATACAAAATATACGTGCGATAAAATCAGATTTAATCTATAAATTTACAATAATATTCGCTCGGATCACCTTGAAGAAAAATAAGACAAATCAGTAAACTGTTGTCGGTTAATTAAGTAATTTCTTCAAATACATGTTTTGTCATTTATTTAAATATATTTTGTATGCGATTTCAATTCTGTTGATTTCAGTAATAATATTTTTATTAATAGATACGTGAAGCTTAAATAGCAAAATAACTCCGGTTCCTTATTAAAAATTTCTTTCAACTAAATTAGTTGAGACAATTAAGTATTAAAGTAACTTTATTTTATACCGTAAAGCTAACTCACGTGTAAAAATCTTTGGCTTACCACCCTGGAGGATCCGGCTTCAAATCTCGGTCCCACACCTCCAGTTTTTCAGGAGAGGTCAGAGCCCCGCCCGTTGAACGCCATCCTTCGACCATCCGGTTGATCCCATCATGGGCAGGGGCGCCGAGAGGCCGGGGAAGAGGGGACAAATTCCCCGGGCCCGTAGAAGATTGAAGGGCCCGGGCCGCTTCCTAACAATAAGAATTTATTATATATATGGGCCCGAAACCTGGTTCGTACCGGGGCCCGGGATTTCACTCGGCACCACTGATCATGGGTGTTGACCAGCCTGTGATGGGGTCTACAATTGGCTGCCACCAGATACAGTATATCTCATGAGGATATGGCGGCGTAATCTAACTAACTTAACCTAACCGTAAAGCTAACAAAACTTTGGCACCACTGATCATGGGTGTTGCCTATGATGGGGTCTACAATTGGCTGCCACCAGATACAGTATATGTCATGAGGATATGGCGGCGTAATCTAACTAACTTAACCTAACCGTAAAGCTAACAAAACTGATTCAGGAAAATTGTTATTTTTGAAAGACTTTTTAGATTGAGAGAGGGAATGGAATTTTAAACCTTATCAAATAAAGTCATAAGTAATTCGGAAGAACAATCCAAGGGATTCAATGAATAGATGTCGTGGGTCCATATCAAATGCAAACCAATAAAATTTTACTCTGAGAGTTTTCTTTATCCACTAGAAGAAGAAATGGTATCTCGTTTAATAAATGAAGCGTCGAGTTTTAACTTGAATTTCTCTCTCTTCAGTTTAAAATGAAAATATGTAGCTACCGATATTAAATTTAACACTAGAAGAAATGGCATCTGGTTTAACAAATGAAGCGTCGAGTTTTAACTTTTTTTTTAATTTCTTTCTCTTCAGTTTAACATGAAAATATGTAGCTACCGATATTAAATTTAATTTTCAGTATTTAATTATTAAATTGAAATTTTTCCCATATAAAACTATCGAAAATGGTGTTTAGTGATTTTATATATATATTATAAAATCTTGGAAATTATAATTATGTTAATTCAATTAAAAAAATTCATTATGTTAATTCAGATTCTGACTTAACAGAGATTGTGGACGTAATTACTTTCAAATGAAAGGATTTCTTTGATTCTTGAAGCTCTAATTTAATTGTGGACAGATGTAACTTGTCTGTTGTTCATAGATATTTCTTTGAAACTCCACTTACCAAGCAGTTTAAACAGGAGAATGTTTTCGATTTGAATTACATGAGCATGGTTTTCTGTCGATCTTCCTACAAATAAATTTCACATTAAATTTTAACTATTGTGGCAGTCAATTCACCAACTTTAAGAAGAAACTAAATTTAAATCTTCATATTCAATCATTCTATATGAACTTATTTTTTACTAATTCGATATAATTAACTTAACATAAAGTGACCAGACATTTTATGTTGGAATGCGTGTCTAATAATGACGTGTCCTAAAAAAATGATTAACACCTTCGTGAGCACACCATTTTCTTAGTTTATTTAGTTGTGAGTCATTAAAATATCTTGAATCCATCTTTTTATGCACTTATTAATATAAAAATTACAAGAAACCACATACTTCTAATAAATTAATAAAAAAATTTAAAACATAAAAATATCAAAAATGACTATATAGATACAACTATCAATAATATAACGAATAATATTAAATAAATAATTATATTATTTATATATATATTTTCCTCAGAGTGAAATTTTTAATAAACTTCATTATTTGAAATATTCTTATAAAATTCTTCGTAAGAATTGGAAAAATTGCTCTTAATTTCTAACATTGCATTCAACATTTCTGCCCTCAGCTGCGTCTTTTCTCAGGTTTAAAATTTATTCACCACTGAAAAAACTTTCTGTCACCATTGATACCTCGCAGGAATATTATTTTCTTAATATTCCTGAATGGTATGCTGTTCGTATCAAAGTGATAAATATGTCTATCCATTTTGCATCAGTGAAGTACAATGTGTGGTAGATACAGCAAATCCTTTATTTCTTTTAGTTTGAATTTTAAAATCGAGTATTTTTGTAAAAACTCCACAATGATATTTTTATCATTTTCAATACTTGTCACATTCAAATAGAAACATTTGTTGCCAGTTAATAGCAATAGCATTATCTTGTATGAAGTAGAGGAAACAGCAACTTTGTGCCATTGCGAAAATGTTAAAAAGGTTACGTCCATATGTCCAACCGGGACAGTTTTCATTGCGGGACAAATAACTCAAATCCGGTACATCCCGCATAATCTGGGACGTCCGGTCACTTTAACTTAAGATGAAAAATATGTAGACAAAAGTTTTTGATTGTTGGTGTAACTGTTTTCAATTTATGACAATTTGAACATGCATAGATTATGCAGTTCATATCTTTTGTGCATACCAGCGAAAGTGATTTATCAAAATAAATAAATTAGGAAATTCTGCTGCTATAGATTTATTTACAACTGTCCCAGACTTTGTGATGTGCATGTTGGTTCCTTCTATGGACATGATTGAATCTATAAAGAACGATTTTTTAGCATACTCAGTAGCTTCCATTCATAGCATTTTTTTCAACCTTCCTTTTCTTCTTTCGTTTGCATCAGACAATTTTCAGTAGGAAGTGATATATCTAAAACAATAAGATTGAATAAGTTTTGAAGACAACGATACGAGAGGAAAAAGAATAGAAAACATCTCAAAGTAATTTTATTTCAAAGTTATCATGAAGAAAATTATAATTATAAAAATAAATTTTAATATTAACTATTATATCAACCAATTTTTTGTACATATTAAAATAATTGTTACGTTGCTATAAACTGAATATCGTCCAAAAGAAAAATCAAAATTGCATAGACAAGTTATTGTTATTCATTTAAAATACTGATTTAATAAAGAATCGTTTCAATGGTGTTTTCCTTCATTATGTAAAATCATTAAGCTAAACAAATCGAGTTCTATAAATTTCCTTGTAATGTAAACACCTACAACAGACAATCTCTCTTCGGTAGAGAACTCTGCTGTTGCCACATTTCGTTAACTGATAGTATTTCTTTAATCAATAGGTAAGTCAATTCCAATAATAATTTCATTAAGTATTTTTATATGTAATAAATTGAATGAATCTAAAATGAGAGAATTTAATATTTCTTTTTAAAACGTATAGTTTGTTTCGTAATAATGATAAACACTACCAGATAAATATACGTTATTCACTGCGTAACTCGCGTAAAATAATTACTTGAAGATAAAATTATATTTTTAAGTAATTATTTTATGTGAATAATTATTTGTAATTATTCTTAATAATGATAATAAATGTGTTTATTTATTTTAATGATATAGAATATAATAGACATCTGTATTCCGTATCAATATAATCACTAAATAGTATTATAAATGCAGCCATGGAAACAAGAACAAAGTTCACCTGTTCAAGCATGTTCGATATTAGAACATATACTCATTGATGTTGTAAATGTTAAAATATTAAAAAATATTTACATTTTAAATTAGCATATCTTAGATAATTTTATTTGTAAAAAAAACTGCAAGGCCTTTGTATAAGATTAAGAAAATTTATTTCCTTTATTTTTGTAAAAACCCCAAGAGTACACTCAGACCTGTTTTTGTGCGAGGGATAGGGACAGCATAAAAATATACCATAAAAAATATCCTGATACTTCGTAAGCAGCTATAAAATATTGCAACACATTTGAAAAAAAAATTTCATGCAGTAAATAGGGACCGCATAAAAAAGTCCTACATAGAAAATATGTAATTCAAAACCTCAAAAACCTCACGATGTAGCTAGAAATTGGTTTTCCAAACAAGGAAAAATTGAATTTATACACTGGAAAATTTTTCCGTCAAGTTGTATGTACGTTAATCACAGGACGTTTATCAACTACTGTTACTAGATGGTGCAATATGTACAGTAATATCGGGTGAGGCATGTGTTGGATTGTTTTTAATTTGCATGTTATTTTGACAGCCTTCTGTTGTTTTGTTTTTAAATTACATTTTTTAATTAATTTTTATTCATAATATGCATTTGATGGAATTTTTTTTTAATCTGCTGCACAAAAAATCGCTCAAAAAAACCGCATGAAAACAGGTTTGAGTGTAATTATTAATGTGAACGATAAATTGTTGGAAATATATTAGGATTTAATAGATTTTTCTGATAATTTTGGTAATCATAATAAGACTTGAAAATAATTTTTTGATAATCAGTTTAAAATAAATAATAATTATATGAAATAAATAACTGAGTATTTGACAATCTTTACTGATTTCTGAAGCAAACTTTATTATAAACAAATTTAACAAAAAGTTTAATTATTAGAATTTCTAGTAATTGTTATTGATAAAAAATTTAAATTATAAAATAGTTAAATAAAAATACATTAAATCTCAACTTTTGCTATTCGGTCATTTTTATATTATCTTTTTATTTCTTCTTTAATGATGTTAATTAAACGATTAACTAACGTAACGAACGTAATGTAAAACTTATAGTATTTACGTTGAATCAAATATTTAATATTTATATTAAAATGTAAAAAAATAATCATTTTTATTCATTTGATTTCTTTCGTATACAGTATCATTTTACGCCTTATTTTGGGACTTTGGCAGAAGTAAAAATGGACTCTCTATTAAAATTATTAAAAAATTCACTGCAGCTCCAAAATATATGCAAATATAACTATGCTAACAAAACATAACTTGCTAACAAAATATATGCAAAATTTATTTTGTTATGTATTTTACATATTATTATTATATATTATCAATATGTATGCTGTATGGATATATTCTTCTATTAAAATCAAGACTTCAGAAATCACCCAACTTTATTGTTTGGCCTAATATTCTAACAAATTCAAACAATAATTAAATTAGAAGAATTCCGTTATATTATTATTTATTGGAAACAGAAAATAATGCATTAACACAACTAACAATCGTAGTTTTCTAATTATTTTATTCCCACATGTTATCCGACTACCGGAATTTTATCGATATTCGATCATGTGAGTGATGATTTTTTATCTGATGCCCGATTGTTTGGCCTAATATTCTAACAAATTCAAACAATAATTAAATTAGGAGAATTCCGTTATATTACTATTTATTGGAAACAGAAAATAATGCATTAACACAATTAACAATCGTAGTTTTCTAATTATTTTATTCCCACATGTTATCCAACTACCGGAATTTTATCGATATTCGATCATGTGAGTGATGATTTTTTATCTGATGCCCGTAGAATTTTACAGATCAGTTATTCAGATTTTACAGGGTTTAGCAATAATAACTGATATCTATACTAATTAATAATTAATAATTCTGTTATCAATAAATAAATTTTTTCTTTCAATATAAAAATAATTCAATCGTTAACATTATTAATTATTATTAAATTTTCCCTTGGATATTGTAGAGATCTGTGCTCGCTGTTTAAAATAAAGGATGGCGTCAATAGTACTACATTGCGGAGTATTGTAGAGATCAGAACTGGACAAATATCGTTTAAAATAACTAATAAGAAATTAAGTATTGACGTTATTATTATAAATTCTCAAATAATTGTTGATATTGTTTCTTAAAAACATAGCAAATAAATTATTAAATTTTCCCTTGGATATTGTAGAGATCAGAACTGGGCAAATATCGTTTAAAATAACTAATAAGAAATTAAGTATTGACATTATTATTATAAATTCTCAAATAATTGTTGATATTGTTTCTTAAAAACATAGCAAATAATATCAATATTGTATTTGAGAATTTTGAATTTTGAGTTTTAAGAAATATTGGCACATCATAAGAGAAATCTAGTATAAATTTTTTCAATGATGTAAATATTAAATAATTTTCGAAACTCTGATGAGAATTTTTATATCTTTTATAGCACCGATATGAAAATAGTTGGAATAGCATATATTTTCCTTACTGAAAAGTTCGAAGATCTAGCAAGGAAAGTTGTTAAACAAAATTCATGGTTTTTGATAATTCCAATTTTTCTAACTGCATTCTTAACTACGGGAATACAACGAATTAAAATTGGTGTAAGTGAAGATTATTTTATACCAACCGGTGGTGTGACTGACACATACAAATCACGATTAAAAACTTTGTTTTTTATGGATATTTCCAACGAATTCGATCCTTCGAGATTACTTGACCTTAGTTTATATGGCACAGTCACCATTCAAGCTACAGATAACGGATCAGTTCTTCGACAATCAGTGTTTACAGATTTAATGTTTCTTGATCAAGTAATTCGTAATTTTACTACAAATGACGAAAACGCATTAAGTTATGAAGAAATTTGTGCTAAGAAAGCAGGAAAATGCTTCCAAAATAAAATTTTTCTTTTAAAAAGTCATTTAGGAAAGATTGAAAACAGAACATTATTATTGAAATATCCGGTAGAGGAAAATAACGAAGATCATGGAATTCTTTCATTAGGAGGAGTAATTGTTGATAAGAATGATTACATAATTTCTGCTCAAGCGATCTTCGAAAATAAAATTTTTCATTTAAAAAGTCATTTAGGAAAGATTGAAAACAGAACATTATTAGTGAAATATCCGGTAGAGGAAAATAACGAAGATCATGGACTTCTTTCATTAGGAGGAGTAATTGTTGATAAGAATGATTACATAATTTCTGCTCAAGCAATAACTTTATTTTATTTCTTGGATAATACAGGTACGTGGAAAGAAGACATGGCGAGGAAATGGGAAGATCTGTTTATTGAAAAAATTAATGAATTGAAATTTGAAAATATAAAGATCGATAAAGATATATCCATTTCAAGAGAGCGAGCTGTATTTGATGTGGTATTGATATCAATGAAATATATTCCTCCTTCTGCAATCATAACGATATTGTTTACAGTTTTATCAAGCTTATCTCCAGACTTTCTTAGAAGCAAGCCGTGGTTAGGAGTTGTATCAGCCATAGCCACTGGAATGAGTCTAGCATCAGGTTTTGGTTTGTTATCATACATCGGAGTCGTTATGACATCAGCAGCAAATATGGTTCCATTCCTTGTTTTAGGTAAGACTGATATTTAAATTTTTAATAAGATATGTATAATGTCAAACTTTTATTTTTTATTCTGTATTATACAAGTGGAATCTTTTTTACCGGAAATTTATTCCTACGAAGAAATTTTTAGAGTTTTTCTCTTTAAATCTGATTTTATTGTCATTATTAATTATGAAAATTATGAAATAATCAAATAAAAAAACAAAAAAAATCAATTATAAAATAAAAAAAATTAATTATGAAAGGTTTTGAAATAATCACAAATCGTGATTATTTCAAAACCTTGTCGTTTCTACGTTAATACTACAATCAAATAAAAAAACAAAAAAAATCAATTATAAAATAAAAAAATTAATTATGAAAAGTTTTGAAATAATCACAAATCGTGATTATTTCAAAACCTTGTCGTTTCTACGTTAATACTATTTATTTCTTTAATATATAATAGACTATTCAATATTAATGTTAATATATATATGCGAATGTTTGACCGAATCAATTATTATTCCTTAAAGTAACGTTAAAGGATTATGTCATGTAAAATCTTCAAATTCTAAGTTAAAAGTTAATGTCGAAGTTTGTGTTTACGATGTTTTCAAAATTTCTATGAGACTAGAACAATTATTCGTTCAGAATTGAAAAATTTTTTTAAATCTTTTTAAAATTGTATTTAAGAAATTTAATTTTAACTGAAAAATTGAGAATATTCTCCGTTTCTAAAGAGAAATACAGGAATCCTTTGATTAGTGAGGTTTTCATATATGCGGTGTATTGAGAGGATTTATTAACCGCACTAATGAATGGATTCCTGTACATTTTTTTAATAAAATCAAATCATTTTGCAAATTATAACCTTGATTTAGGTGGGAAATTAATTTATAGCAGTTATATATAACATTATTTTATATAAATATTTTTTGTTTACTACAGATGGTTTTATTAATACAAAAAGTTAGACTCATTCTTTTGGGATGATGCGAGTTCATTCACTCACATCTCTCATGCAAAATGCAGGTGAGACACGGGAATGAAAACTGGAGCATTTTTCACATGCATTATTATGGTATGGAACTACGTTTAAAGTACCAAAAAAACCGCAATTTGGCCACCATGGAAATATAATAAATGTATTTCAGAACATGTTATCATAAATTTTTTTATATAACAATCTATATAACTGTGAAATTTTTCAATTGTTTCGGAAATATAATGGAAGAAAAATAAGTTAAAATTTATTATTTAACATAAAACAAATTAAATAATTCTTAAAAAATTGAAGTAGATACGATGGTAAATTGTAATTTATCATCATAACTATTTCAATAAAATTTGGAATATTAATTAATATATGAGTATTTAAATCATCATATTTGCTCAGGTATTAGTATGGATGACACATTCATCATGTTATCTGCGTGGATGAGAACAGATCCAAAGAATTCTATTGAAGACAGGATGTCTGAAACTTACAGAGAATCTGGAATGTCCATCACCATTACTTCTCTTACTAATATTTGTTCTTTCTTTGCGGGTTACATTTTTTCTAATTTGCCAATGCTCAAGAATTTCTGCATTTTCATGGCATGCTGTTTAATATTCGACTACATTTATCAAATTACTTTTATAGGAGCATTCTTAGTTATTTTTGGTAGAGCTGAAGAACGTCGTTTGCACTCAGTTGTATTCACACATCTTGAGCAAACCACATCTTTCGGTAAGTATGAAAACTAATTTTTAAAAATTTAAATTTATTCATTATAATTCAATTATATATTATTAATATGAAAAAGAATAAAACAATAATAATAAATAACTATTAAAGTATAATTAAAATCGTGTCGTTGAGCTTTATTTCAAATTAAAGAAAATAATTTATAATCGGTTTACACAATTAAATTCAAATTATTCTTAAATTATGTGAATTAAATGAAAATATCTATACTATATTCCAGTGGTTCTCAATCACTGAAACCTTCGAAGGTGTGCCGCGAAAAATTAAAAACGAATTGTATATATGTATTGTGTGAATCATATATATTAATAGTCAAACGTGGTTGACTAGATATCGCTTTTGCAGTCAAACCACTTTACAGATTCCTATGAATAGGATATCATAAAAATCTATCCTTCGAATTTCTGCGACTGCCAAAATTTTTTGTCGTTATTCATAATTTAAAAACTAGGGAATAAAAATTAAAATTATAGTTTCTCTAAAATGACAAAATCCGCAGGTACCGCTATAATGTCGTCTGTGATCTGAATGTAATAAAGAATAAATACAATAATCTGTTAATAAAAATTCGTTGTTAAATCTAAATTATTTAAAATATTTAGGTGTGCCACCAAATTTTAAAATATTAAAATGTGTTAATTGACACAAAAAAAGGTTGAGAACCACTGCTGTATCTCATGTATGTTCGTATTTATATAACGTGAATGTATCAGAAATGTGAAAACAGAAATTTATTCAAAAGAAATTAAGAAATGTATTTGGTTTTACATAATTTTTAAATATGTTTTTGATGATTGTATATAAGAGACGTCGGTTGATGCTTGGATAATAAATATAGTCTTATATGCTATAAAAAATTATTTTGCTACGCCCAAATTTTATTTTAACTATGGAACGAAAAAATATAATTTTTTAAAAAATTACAGAATTTTTCATTTTTTCTGTAAAAGTATTAGAATAATATTTTATACAAAAAGTATTTGAAAAAGAATTAACAAAACAATTCCGCCGATATCCGCTATTTTTGATAATTAATTATTAAGGAAGTTAATGAGATATAGTAAAATATTTATTTCTCTTCCGTTATATGAAATAACTCCTCATAAAAATAAAAATAAAAAACTAATCAGATATTTTAAGTAATATATATAATTATAAAAGTGATATGTATATATAATCTCATTGGAATGACATCATTTCATATCCGTTTTCTTAACTACAGTTTTTTTATCACTACTTTTTCACAGTACTATGTTGGTAATCGGGAGTAAACACACTTAATTTTTAAACATTAATTTATTATTTACAAAATTAAAAAAACATAAATTTATAATACATTTAAAACTGTACTAAAAATATATAACAATTTATCATTTATAAAAAATTCACCATCTGCAATATGCATTTCGGCCTAATTCTGGCCTTCTTCAGTTATACTGGTATGTGAATTACATAAAAGAATTTTTTTAACTAATTTCTCATTAAACAATTCCAAGCTACTCTTCATTAATAAATTTCCAATTAATTCTTTAAATAATAATGTTTTATTTTTATAACAAAGGAATGGCAATTCTAACATTATTATTTAAAGAATTAATTAGAAATTTATTAAAGAAGAATATCTTGGAATTTTTTAATGAGAAATTAGTTAAAAAAATTCTTTTATGAAATTCACATATCAATGTAACTGAAGAGGGCCAGAATTAGGACGAAATGCATATTGCAGATGGCGAATTTTTTATAAATGATAAATTGTTATATATTTTTAGTACAGTTTTAAGAGTATTATAAATTTATGTTTTTTTAATTTTGTAAAAAATAAATTAATTTTGTGAATAATAAAATAATGTTTCAAAATTAAGTGTGTTTACTCCCGATTACCAACATAGAAATGTAGAATATGTGAAAAAGTAGTGATAAAATAATCTGTAGTTAAGAAAACAGATATGGAATGATGCCATTCCAATGAAATTGAATAATCAGATATTTGTCTATATAAAACAGTAAACTGATCAAAAACAATTGACCGGGCTGAAAAATTACGTTTGTTTAGATCGGATATGAAGTCGAATCCCCAAAATTTCATTCTTCGCTCGATGACCATATAACTAATATGTGAATCTCTTACCACGTGGCCATCTGATCAAACATTTGGGAAATGAAGATGAATTAATTATAGTGGAATTTCAATAAACATTATTCAATCTAAACTTCAACACAGAAATAAATTAGCTATTTACTGTTTGTTTAGATGAAAAAACAACTGTTGTAACGAAATACTTTTTTAATTTTTTCAGACAGAAAACCAATACTTAAAAAAATATTTTGTTATGTGCAGCCAGCTAAAAATGAAAATGAAGTGAAATCATCATTTTCCGCTACCAGTTTCTGGATGAAATTTAGCAAATGGATGACAAAAACTAATACAAAAATATTTATAATATTTTTATTTACTTCGTTTTTTTGTTCTTTCTAATGCTAACACTTAATCAGTACTTTCAGTGTCAGTTCCGATATTTAGTTTCATTTCGTCAGTTAGACGTTACGTTGTTGTTAGATTGTTTTATAATTACTTAGTATTAAGTTAGAACTTAGAAAAAACCCGATCTCAGGCCGAACTCTGGATTGCAGAGTCCTAGACCGTTAGGCGTAGTTATAATTGATAGAATTGCATTCATAAAAATTCGAGACTTTGCAAACTACTAATAATAATTATATGAAAACTGAAAAAACATAATGGCATTGTTTTTAAATTACATAATACGTTAACGATATAGCATAGAGTAAAGTATTTCAAAATATGACATCTGATCAAACCATACTTTTATATAAAAATGTTTATAAACTGGGAAAAGCTTTTATATTTGTTTCTAAAATATAAAATAAGAAAAGTAAACTATTAAAATTCACTATTTAATATAAAACAAGAAAACTAATGGTGAAAAAACTAAGAAATAGGTTTGATGATAAAACACTTAATATATCAGTATTTCAATAATTATATCTTCTCAGGTATTGGTATGGATGACACATTCATCATGTTATCTGCGTGGATGAGAACAGACCCAAAGAAGTCCATTGAAGACAGGTTGTCTGAAACCTACAGAGAATCTGGAATGTCCATCACCATTACTTCTCTTACCAATATTGGTTCTTTCTCTGCGGGTTATATTTGCTCTAATTTACCAATAATCAAGAATTTCTGCATTTTCATGTCGTGCTGTTTAATATTCGACTATATTTATCAAATTACTTTCATTGGATCTTTCTTAGTTATTTTTGGAAGAGTTGAAGAACGTCGTTTGCATTCACTTGTATTCATACCTCTTAAGCAGACATCATCATTCGGTAAGCAACAAAACCAATTTTTAAAAATTTAAATTTATTCATTATATTTCAATGATATACGATCAACATAAAAAATAAATAATAAGAGTAAATAAATTTTAAAATATAATTAATTCAGTTAAATGGGCCAAATGTTTATCCCTTTCAGCCGTTTAGTGAAGACGCGTTGGGAAACTTCAATTTCTTAGTTTTCTATATGGAATTTTGGGGCGTTTACCGTATATTTTGTATTTGTGGTAAATAAATAAATAAAACTGTTTGAGAGGATTGCATTTTAAAGAAAAAAATAATAATTTATATTCGATTTACACATTTAAATCAAATTATTCTTAATCTGAATATATAGTTATGAAAAAATAAATTTATTCAAACGAAATTAAGAAATAAATTTGGTTTTACATAGAGATATTTAAAATGTTAACTTTGTAAATAAAAAATATAATAAAAATTTATATTTAAACGTTTAGCATGTTTCTAAAGACTGATAATTATTAATCAAGTATTAACTTATAATAATTTTTAATGAAATCGATATCAATCAAGTTCAAAAATATTTGAACAGGATGATTGACAACTTTTTCCTATATCAATATCTTACGGACAACATAAAGCTACATGCAGCATATGTACATGTATTACCATACATATACATGGACTATGCATACTCATGCATGGACTATATACCCATATTCTATATAAATCTTTGAAGCCCTTTGAATCAAATTTCTTCGGCTGTCCAACATACAATATGATAAAGCTCCATTTCCTCAAAATCATAATTTTTTTTTCCTTCGTTTCGTACTCGTTATTTGCTGAAATATACTGAAAAAGTTTCGTGTTTGCTGTGAAATCTTTTAACAAATTCGCATTTTAAATAAGAGTACACAGTTTATACTATTTTAGAGTTGTACAAATTTTAATAAAGAAATATAAATATTCTGTGTTACTTTACAACTACATACCATTACTAGATACAAATTCATCATCGTTTATCTTCACAGATAGGCAGATATTATATTTTATCCTCCAAAATCTCATTGTTGCTAGATGGCCACATATTTTGGCATTTACATATTATGGCCATCCTGACAATATTTGCGAAATGAAGATCAATTATTTGTATTGGAATTTCAATAAATATTATTCAATCTAAACTTCAACACACAAATAAATTAGGTATTTTATGTTTGTTTAGATGAAAAAACAATTGTTGTAACGTAATACTTTTTTAATTTTTTCAGGCAGGAAACTAATACTTAGAAAAATATTTTGTTACGTGCAGCCAGATAAAAATGAAAATGAAACGAAATCATCATTTTCCGCTACGAGTTTCTGGATGAAATTTAGCAAATGGATGACAAAATCTAATACAAAAATATTTATAATATTTTTATACTTTGTATATTTAAGTATAACAATATGGGGATTAAGTAAATATTTTGTGGATGCGAAATTAAATAATAGTATGATTAAAGGAACCTATCGTGATAATTATTATAAACTTCAAGAGAAATATTATCATCGCTATCAGTACAGGTTACAACTATTTATCGAGCAAAAACTTGATTATTCTGATCCCCGAGTTCAAGTGGAAATGGAAAAAATGATTCAGCAGTTAGAATCTGATCCTCTTATTGCACCAGAAATATTATCATCGTTATCAATATAGATTACAGCTATTTATTGACCAAAAACTTGATTATTCTGATCCTCGAGTTCAAGTGGAAATTGAAAAAATGATTCAACAATTAGAATCTGATCCTCTTATTGCACAGTCTGAATTAACAGCATGGTGGTTGAGAAGTTACCTAAAGTTTCTTTCAGATGAAAGAAGCGCTTTGATTCTTTCAGGATTTAATATGACAGATCCATTCGATTTCTTGTACGTCTTTCGTCGCTATTTCCTAAAAATTCCACTTGCCAAACAATTTAGACATGACATTGTTTTCGATGAAAATTACACGAGCATTGTTTCCTGTCGCTTCTTTTTGCAAACAAATATCACTCTAGACGATAATTATTTTTACAGCCAACTAACAAATTTTAAAAAGAAACTGGATACAGTTCCATATCCAATTATTTTATATCATCCTCTCTTTTACTATTTTGATGTAATTGACTTAATGCCAAAATTATGTTTACAAACTTTTTCAATCGTTATTGTAACTGTTTTTATTATTTCGGCCATTTTATTGCCAAGTATTCTTACTATCATTTGTATACTGTTTAGTATATTTTCAGTTATTGCTGGTATCGCGGGTTTCATGTTTCTTTGGGGTATCGGAGTGAGTTTAAATTCTGTTAATGTTTTCACCATGGTAATTGGAATTTGTGTAGACTATGCAACTCATATTTCATGCGCATATGATTCAGCCAAAGAAACTGATCCAAATTCGTGTTTATTTAATGCAATATCTTTGACAGCCATGCCCATTCTACAAGGTGCTTCAACCACAGTTTTAGCACTTGTTGTATCTGTGCTGGCTCCTTCTAATGAAGCGATTACATCTATAAAGATCATTTTCTTAGCGTGTTTCATAGCTGCCGCTCATAGCATACTTTTCCTTTCAGTATTTATTTCTCTTTTTGATTCCTTTTTTCAGAGATATTTAATTTGCAAAAAAAATTCCCAAAACAATTATCCTGTATTACATATAGAACAGAATGACACAATAGGAAAAGGAATAGAAAACATTGCCATGCAATAAAACTCAAAATAATTTTATTGAAAACAGATCACAAAGAAATGGATAAATGTAAAATTTAAATAATAATTAATAGATTATTTAATAGTTATATATATTAAAACAATATTATATATATATTGTATTAACTTTATATCATTAGGTTGAGAAGTTATCTTAAGTTTCTTTCAGATGAAAGAAGCGCTTTGATTCTTTCAGGATTTAATATGACAGATCCATTCGATTTCTTGTACGTCTTTCGTCGCTATTTCCTAAAAATTCCACTTGCCAAACAATTTAGACATGACATTGTTTTCGATGAAAATTACACGAGCATTGTTTTGTGTCGCTTCTTTTTACAAACAAATATCACTCTAGACGATAATCATTTTTACAGCCAACTTACAAATTTTAAGAAAAAATTGGATGCAGTTCCATATCCAATTATTTTATATCATCCTCTCTTTTACTATTTTGATGTAATTGAGTTGCAAACAAATATCACTCTAGACGATAATCATTTTTACAGCCAACTAACAAATTTTAAAAAGAAACTGGATACAGTTCCATATCCAATTATTTTATATCATCCTCTCTTTTACTATTTTGATGTAATTGAGTTAATGCCAAAATTATGTTTGCAAACATTTTCAATCGTTATTGTAATAGTTTTTGTTATGTCGGCCATTTTATTGCCAAGTACTCTTACTATCATTTGCATATTATTAAGTATATTTTCAGTTTTGGCCGGTATTGTGAGTTTCATGTTTCTTTGGGGTATCGGCGTGAGTGTCTATTCTGTTATTGTTTTTATTATGGTAATTGGAATTTGTATAGACTACGCAGCTCATATATGTTGCGTTTATGATTCAGGAAAAGCAACTGATCCAAATAAGCGTTTATTTCATGCTGTTTCTTTGACAGCCATGCCAATTCTACAAGGTGCTTTAACAACCGTTTTAGCTCTTATTTTATGTATATTGACGCCTGCTAAGGACGTGATTATATCTATAAAGATCATTTTTTTAGCATGTTTCATAGCTGCCGTGCATAGTATTGTTTTCCTTTCAGTATTCATGTCTGTTTTTGATTCGTTTTGTCAGAGAAATTTCATTTGCAAGAAAAATTCCCAAAATAATTATCCCGAATTAGGTACAGAACAGAATTATACCATAGGAAAAGGAGCAGAGAACATCGCAATGCAATACATCTCAAAATAATTTATTTGAATGAAATCAAAAATAAAAGGATAAATATAAATTTCGAAATTAATTAATCAATTAGTCGTTATTGTTATAGATATTGAATGTATATATAAATATATTAAAAAGGATGGAGATAATAATATATTTTATTTGATGTAAAAGTATGTAAAAAATAATTTTCTTTTTAAAAATATGTTAGCTATTTTCTGTTGTGGGATTTCAACCATATTGCTTATTTTAAAAAGTCGTTTGATTTTTTATTTACATCTCTTACATGTCTATTAATTTTATCCAATTAATTTTAATTGGAAATAAAATTTTAATTGGAAGAATTTTGAAATTTACTAAAAAATTTCATAGTCGGCCGGACGGCCGGGTAGTAAAGCTGAGACTTACCACCCTGGAGGATCCGTGTTCAAATCCGGTTATCACACCTTCAGTTTTTCAGGAGGGGTCCGGGCCCGGCCCGTTGAACCCCATCCTTCAACAATCCGGTTGACCCCATCATGGAGTCGGCCGGATGGCCGCGTGGTAAAGCTTTGGCTTACCACCCTGGAGGATCCGGGTTCAAATCCGGGTCCCACACCTCCAGTTTTTCAGGAGGGGTCCGGGCCCGGCCTGTTGAACCCCATCCTTCAACCATCCGGTTGACCCCATCACGGGTGTTGGCCAGCCTGTGATGGGCTCTACAAGTGGCCGCATCCAGATACAGTATATCCCATGAGGATATGGCGGCGTAATCTAATTAACCTAACCCCATCATGGATGTTGGCCAGCCTGTGATGGCGTCTATAAATGGCCTCCGCCAGATAATGAATATCCCATGAGGATATGGCGGCTTAATCCAACTAACCTAACCTAAAAAATTTCATCATATATTCAAACCATCTAAAGCATTACTTATGGATTCAGTAGAATTATGTCATAATATATGTGCTAACTTTATATACAAAAACTGTAGGGTTTACAAACATTCTATAAACTCATTGAAAATAAAACAATAGCATAATAAGATATAAAACTTTTCGAAATAATTGTTAACAGTAAATATTGATTTTGACTAATAAATCCATATAGAATTTTTTAGATGATATCTCTAAATATTATTTTTAATTTTTTTAATGTACAGTCAAATTTATTCAGTCTGTAGTTAAATGTATAAAAAATAAAAGAATTTAAAAGTGAAAGGATAAGTGTTGTTGAAACAAAAATATCAGATGAGAATTTCAAATTGCATTAATCTAATGGAATACGTACAGTAATACATCGACTTACGCGAACTCGGAATTACGCGGTTCTTGAATTTCGTTCGGCAACACTGCTGCACTCTATCTTGTTGTGATACGCATTGCACGCGTTTCGCGCGAACTATGTGTGCACGATTAGGATTCTACGATCGACGAAAGTTAAGACTGTTTTGTTATATTTTTTCTAAACCCATATAAAAACTATGTCGTCTAAATGAAGTAAATCTGATTCTCCTGCACCTAGAAACGAAAACACTTATAAAAAGTATGTCGTCTAAATGAAGTAAATCTGATTCTCCTGCACCTAGAAAGGAAAGCATTACAATATCTTTGGAATGTAAACTTAACGTTATCAAGGATATTGATATCTGAATGAAAATTTGTGAATTGGCAAAGAAGTTTGAGCTACCAAACGAAAACATTACAATATCTTTGGAATGTAAACTTAACATTATCAAGGATATTGATATCTGAATGAAAATTTGTGAATTGGCAAAGAAGTTTGAGCTACCGGAATCACAGTAAGAACAATTATAAATGATTATGAAAGAATTCTCGATATGGTGAAAAATGTTCAATCTTCAACTGAAGATAATTTGTAAACGTCATAGTATGTATTATTGCCGAGATAGAAAAAAATGTTGAAATTATGGTGTAATAATTTAATAATTAAGTAAAAGTGAATAATTTTTTACGTAACTCACATAAATGATTATGAAAGAATTTTCGATACAGTGAAAAATGTTCAATCCTTGAACTCAAGATAATTTGTAAACGTCATAGTATGTATTATTGCTGAGATAGGAAAAAATGCTGAAATTATGGTGTAATAATTTAATAATTAAGTAAAAGTGAATAATTTTTTACGTAACTCATTTATTTTTAGTATTAATATGTATAAAGAACATGAAATGTTATTAAATATTTTTCTTCTAAACTAGTGGTTTTTTTAGTCCTTGGTCCCAATTAAATCAAATTTATATTTATTTATATGCAAAGTTGTACCCCGACTTACAGGATTTTTGTCGTTCCCACTATCGCGTAACTTCGGGCATTGGATACTGTTCTTTTATTAGTACAGTCATATCTCGCCTTACGTTGTTAATTCGTTTCAAGACTCGCAACTTACGTCAAAAATGATTTAAGTGGAAAATATTCTTCTCCAATCAGAGTACGAATTTGTAGTTGACACTTTGTTGTTCTCCAAAACGATATATGTCACGCATTTGTGCAGTTCTTATAGATTTTGTGACTGCAATACCAAAACCATGTCATTTAATAAATTTATGAATGAAGCCATTGATAAACAAAATTATTCCTGAGTTTCGCTACTTAAATCACCTAACTTCAAATGACGTCACAGTAATAGGCCAATAGCTAAACGATGACGTTTTTTTACCTCTCGTGGTATGCTTTGGTTTGAACATCAGTATGCGTACGGGAAGCATTTATGTCAGCGTATTGATGCCTGTAAGACCCAGCCGTAACGTCATTTTATGAAACTTTACGTTACATCTGTCAGAGAACATATCAAAATATTATAAGAATTTAAAAATCATCTAAAAGCCATTGAAAAGCGCAAAATCGCATAAAATGAATGATAAAATATGAAAAATAATTTATAAAAATATTTAAAAGCTTACAAATATTATCAGCTGCATTATAGGGAGTATAGGTCGTTTTTAAAGAATATTTTCCACTTAAATCATTTTTGACGTAAGTTGCGAGTCTTGAAACGAATTAAGAACGTAAAGCGAGATATGACTGTACTAATAAAGGAACAATATACAATGCCCGAAGTTACGCGATAGGTGGGACCGACAAAAATCGCGTAAGTCGGGGTACAACTTTGCATATAAATAAATATAAATTTGGTTTAATTGGGACCAAGGACTAACAAAACCACTAGTTGAGAAGAAAAATATTTAATAACATTTCATGTTCTTTATACATATTAATACTAAAAATAAAACCTAACTTGAAAAGTGCGAGAATCTCCCCCGGTTCGATCACCGATGTAGCCCACTGTCCGCGCTATTTCCACCATAGATGTGTGAGGCCCTTGGAACTTCAAACATCTATAAGGCATTTAATACTGATTTATGCCACTTTAGTGGAATCTTGCTGTTTTCACTCTTGAGGATCTGAGTTCAATTCCCGGATCCTACACCTCCAGATTTTTTCAGAAAGGGTCCAGATCTTCCTGAACTACGTGTTCCACTTGACAGCTGATTCTACCAGGAATTAGGCGGTCCATGGTGAACATTGAAATGATTTAGTACTTCAACTAAAGCAAAAAAGGTGGAAAGTGGTACTTAACTATACAGAAAAAAATATACTAACTTATGACATTAAAGTAAATTAAGTCAGCCGGATAGCCGCGTGATAATCCTTACGGACCTTGGAGGATCCAGGTTCAATTCTGGGTCCCACAGGTTCTAGTTTTTCGAGAGGAATCTTGGCCTTGTTCGTTGAATTCCATCCTTCAAACTTCCGGTTAACTCGTCATGGGTATTGATCAGCTTGTGGTGGGCACTAAAAGTGGTCGCCGCCAGATACAGAAAATCTCTTGTGAGATATGGCGGCTTATTAAAAACTAAAATAAATTAATATCATTTTAAATTAAACTTTAATAGCGTTATCAATCTGCTGAATTTTATAAAAATCAAGTAAATACAGTATTTCAATAATTATTAGGGCAAATTTTGAAGTTTGGAATCCATCTTTTTTAAATGATTGTCAAAGTAAACCATTAATGTCAAAATATCACTATCAAATTTCATGAAAATCTACTAACTACTTCAAAAATTATTGTGGAGGATATACAAACACTCAATGAACAAATGATAATATTATAAGTCTCACTTTTTTACTGAAAGTAGTTTAAAACTAGAACAGTATCACCATAGTGAAATGTAGTATTGTTTTCATTAATTGTTATAATACAATATTAAATTCTATCATAGCGATACTATTTGCTTAAATATATAAATGAGGGCAGATAAGGATTAAAAAATATTTGTATGTGCGATCTATTTATAATATGTCATCTTATAATGCACATATATTTTGACACATGCCTATTATGGGCACTAAAGATTTGAAGTCACAAGCACATGTCAGCAAAACCTATGCATTCTTCCTTGTAGCTCATCTCAGTTTATGGTTGTTTGTGATCATATGTTGTATGTAATTTTTGATCTGATTTTTCCTGCATAATAAATTTTATATACTCTACCATTTTAGGAATGTAACTTATCATAATTAAATTTAGACAAACTGACATGAAATATTAGTGTTATAAAAAATTATGTAACAATTGAAGATTTAATAGAAACTCCAAGAAGATTTGTCACAATAAACAAACGAAGATTCATCGAAAACAATTTCAATGATATACTGTACATTGCTTCCAAACAATTGTTTATTTGATAAAAATGGTTACAGATATGGATGCGAACATCAAAAGTAAATTGGATTATTAGATGAACGGTTATAGTTTATTTTTAAAGGTAGCAAGAAAGGAAAGTAAAGAATAAATGCAAGATTAGCTGAGAAGCTGATCTTGCATTAATTCTTTGCTTTTACCTCCGACTGAAAAATTAGGCATACATAATCAGACAATATTGTTCATGAATGTTTTATTTCAATGAACTTTTATATAACAACTTTTATTGCATAATCTACCAATCACGTAGTGATATGCATTGATACGTTTAAAAATATGATAAATAATAACATTTATAGTTTTTATGGAACTTATCCTATTCTATTACAGGAAAACGTGTATGCTATAACGCACGTTTTTACTAAGCGCCGATTTTTCGAAACGTATCTCACGTGTTTTAAAAACATTGCCTATACATTAATATTTTAAAGCTATAATCTCTACACAGTAACAAATAATCAGTTGAAGTTGTAATGTACAATTTCAACTAAGTAATATTAATTCGCAGTTTTTAATTTTCTCCTATTTAGGTCAAAATTTAAATATTTTTTTCTGTTTTTTCTATTCACAACAATCTCAAAAGAGAAAGTTTATAAGTAACGATTGAAATGCATTAGTAAAGTAATAATTAACTTTTAAATATTCGATTTCAAGCGAGACAGTAAATAGATCGGGCATTATTTCAAATTTGAGTTTCTAGAAAGTCGAACGTACTTTACGACGTCATTTTCTTTATGGCGATGTCTAAATTAGGGCCGTGCGATGGCATCGATTGTCGATTATTAATCGATGGATTTTCATGTTGATTAATGCACGTTTTTACTAAGCGCCGATTTTTCGAAACGTATCTCACGTGTTTTAAAAACATTGCCTATACATTAATATTTTAAAGCTATAATCTCTACACAGTAACAAATAATCAGTTGAAGTTGTAATGTACAATTTCAACTAAGTAATATTAATTCGCAGTTTTTAATTTTCTCCTATTTAGGTCAAAATTTAAATATTTTTTTTCTGTTTTTTCTATTCACAACAATCTCAAAAGATAAAGTTTATAAGTAACGATTGAAATGCATTAGTAAAGTAATAATTAACTTTTAAATATTCGATTTGTAATATATAATATATAGTGTATATTATATATACTATACATGATATCATAAATTATTATAAATGAGTTGAGCAAATAAACTGAAAAATTTTAATGCAATTGTTTTAGAGCACTACTGTATTCTGTACTGTATTATTATACCTTTATATAATATAAAAGAGAAATAACCTATTGGAATATTCATCACTTATGCTTATTCAAATTGCAAATTTTTTTAATAGAGGTTTCATGTGTACTAACAAATAACTTAAATTTTCATCAGCACATAATTATGCTACAATGGGTAATGGCATATGTTTAATAAGAAAATATGAAATTATGTCTAAATTATTTTAACATATATATTATTTAATATAAGAAATTTTTATAACTTATTTTATTCATATAATTTTCAACAGAACTTGTTCAAATTTCCCTGAAATTCCCCATGCTGTAGCCAAAAGCATTAAAAAATCTCTGAAACAGCAATAGATCTATTAAAATCAAAAATTCATCATATGATTTTCAAATTTTAAACCAATCAGTATAATGTAGAAACTGATGATGCTTTTAACAATACTGTACTACCATCTTAATTTTAATTGTAAACATTTTAATCTGTTTGTATCTAATTGATTAATAAAATTAATGATATATTTTCTATTTATTGAATCATTATAACATATTTATACTAATTTAATAAAAACTATTATTGAAACAAATTTTTAATTTTATTGTAAAAAGTAAATAAAAGTAATACAGAAAATGTATTATTTTTGCATTAGTTCCTATATTCTTTTGGGATTCAATTTAATTGCTAAGGAACAGTAGCTGCAATAATTAAAATTCGACATTTCTTTTCCTCCATTTCCTTTCGACCAAGTATAGATGCATCATAGGAAAAAAGCGAAAACGCCGAACGTTTTAAAGAACAGATCGGCGCTTTCCTTCGGCGTTTGGTGACGTCATGTTTTGCGGCGCACATTTCTACGCCGTGCAAAAATATTTGCGGCGTTAATGCTTGCGCTTGGTGTAAACCGGCCTTTAGTCTCATCAATAACGTACCGAATTCTACAGGATTAGCCAGACAATAATATTTTTATTATTTCTTTTTAAAGCCAAAACATTTGAATATGTATTTACTTTTAAGTTCATTGTCAATAGAAGAAATAAATAATCTTGTACGTATTGCATTTCAATAAAATAAACGTTTGATTGATTGGACTTAGGAACATTTTTTTAGTTAGAAATACCATCGTAGAAAAATCGATTTAATTTTCTCTAACCATCGATGAATTTTAAAATAATCGATGCATCGATGATCGGTAGTTTCTTGGCCATCGCACGGCCCTAGTCTAAATATTTGATTTCTCGTTTGCGTTATTCAATCGAGATTTAAGATGTGATCATTGATGTGTTGATAGATTATGTTAGCCCAATTAACGATAATAATTTTATCAAAGAAAACGATTCGATATTTTATAAAAAAAAAAATAATTAATATTCTATTAAAACTAACATTTTGTTATTGATATTACACACGTCTCGTAATTTTGAAAATAAACAGAATTTCGATAGATTCTCTCTTCATCTGCCAGATTTGTCGGTAATGAATAATAAAAATTACGAAAATTTATTTACAATCAAATATATAAAGTTTGAAATCTTTGTTTTCTATAAAATTTAGATTATATAAATAATATAGTCATAAATTAATTTATTAAGCCTATAAAAATTTTTATGTATTAAATAATTTTCAGTATTTTAGTATTCGTAATTAATTTTATTTCTAACTTAATTTATGATTTTATTTACAGCAATCAGACTTAAAAATATGCATAATAACGAAATAAAAAACATAAAATTTATATAAATTTAATTCGATTATTAAAAACAAACCTATATACAACATTTATTTAAATTATTTTAAAATAATATTACTGTAACGTAATTCTATATTTAATATAGATTTTATTAATTATTTGTACTATAATTAATGAAAATCTATATTTTTTCGTTAATATTATTAATTTAACAATTTTTTCTTTTATTAATTTTATGAAATAAATAAAATTAAAAAAATAAAAAATTAAAAAATTTTATGTATCGTTTAACCATGCTGCCATCTACTGGTTATGGCGTGAATTTAAAACGATAAAATATTCTGTTTATCGTTTATCATATAAATTTAATTTATTTTTACACTATTTCTAATAATTTTATGAATGTTAATTTGCATAATCAATTATTAAATTAACTTCGATAAAAGAATAAATTTTTATTGTTATAGTAGCACCACAACTTTAAATGAATATTGTATGGAATCGGAGTTAATATTATAGTTTAAAAAAAAAAAGATTATCGAGTTAGATTTAATAATGAAATAGATTTACTTACTTCTTATGCTACTCTATTATTACCACAAAATTCAATTCTGTCTTCACATTTAATGTGTATTTCTCAGTTATTAAAAAAATTCTCTAAAATTTGTTACTATGATAGCATAGCCAAAACTGTAATTTATGTTTTGCATACATTTATAACTCTAGCTGTAAGAAGTTAATATTATCGTAGAAACTTTTTTATAAGCTAATTTCGAAGGTTTATTAATGTAAAAGTTGCGAATTTAAACTGCTTAATTATTATTAATTTTGCTAAAAATAAAAATAGGATTATCGTTACTACCTGAAGTAGCATGTTACGCTCATTGTTACGATGTTTGCAGTTTTAACTTTATTAATTATAGCCCATTCCTAGCTCAGGAATAGGCTATATTATATATTTTCAGACTACCTACTAGTTTGTTTAATTTAGTAACGAAGTTTACTATATTGAGTAGAAGCACGCAAATGCATTTTTGGTTTTATTCTCTTTTTTTTTGCAGTTCCTGTTACACGTAACCATTTTTCCTGTGCATTAAGAGCGATCATAAACGTTAAGATGGGGATTTAAAACCGAGATAGAAAACATCATAATTTACGCGATTCGCATTCATCAAAGAGTCAAATCAGAAATCATTAATGAGACATTCTCTCTGTTCTTTCTTTCTTTTTTTTTACGCATCAATCGATTCTATCACGAGGTGTACTTCGTATATCTTCCACACTACTATTCAGATGGCGTTAGTACTTCGATAGCATAGGTCGCGTGAGAGAAAACAGTTCTTCCGATAAGGATTGGCAGTGATAGAAGACCTTATTACATTGTTAGGTAATTGTGATCAATGACCAGTCGCCTTACCATCTACCTGTACTACCTGGTGACGTGAGATCAGAGAAAAATTGTCTGGAATTCCCGTTTTTCTTAACTCCTGTCATATTCCGCTTTCCCACCTTAACTTATATCTTTCAACGCATCTACTCTAAAGGTTTAAGGTACGGTTAAGGTAATTGCAACACGAACATTTTACTTCCGACAAGATTAGAATGAGGGGAGGGAAAAAAGAATGTTTTCACGTATCCAAACGGCATATTACCTACATTGACATCAAAAAATTTCATATATATATATAGGAAACGATACCGAACTCCTGTAAATATCACGTTTCCTGATGAGCTGAAGCATTGAGGGAAAGAAATCGTGACGAGGGACCAAATGGTTTACTTCTTTTCGATGAGAAGATGAGGAATGTTGAAAAAATTTCGTCGTTTGCGGATATATAAGCGACTTAAAGAGAGAGATTTTTTATATCCAGACTTAAGTTTGTAGAAAGTCGATATTTTAGATCGTTGGTTTCAAAGAAACCCTCTCTGCTATGGGCGAATGCGCTTTACTTACGTTGCTTAGTCGTTAAGGGCGTGTCCGGGTGTGGTCAGTTACCATAACAACCCTGGCCCTGACAAATAGGGTCTACATGATAGGTAAGGGAGAGGGAAGTAGTACACACGAGTTCTTTACGTTATTTCATTCTGTGCATTTTAAAGATTAAGTTCTTTGTTAAAGATTAAGGTCCTTCAACGTGTAATCCATTTATACACACGAAGACATCGAATATAATTTTTATACGCCATAATCAAAATGGTACAATATATTTCTGGACATTTATGAAGTTATTTATCATAATTTTATATTCTAGAAATTGTGGTGGCTACTTATAATCTTATGGGAGGCATTCATTATACATATATTGAATGCCTCCCATACGTCGTGTATTAGGAAGAGATGGAGTTAAATGTTTCATGAGTAGAAATAGTACGAGCTAACTGTTGCAATATCGTGTCTTTAATGCAATTTTATTGAGAATATATCTTTAAAGTTTGCTTTCCAAACTCTCGCTTTAAAGCTTTTCTTTTAGGAAATTTTCCGATCCATCCCTAAAATCCGGGAGTTTCGCAAGTAATTTTCTCAACTTTATCGAATTTTAATTGATGTAACTGTATGCGAAATTGTTTGGCGAGCGTAAATATCACTCAACATCCAACAGCATAAGCAGTTCTCGTTTAGAAAGGATCAATAACACGGTACACAGAATGATGTAGCACAGGTCGACACTGTCAACACAAAGGAAATCACACCGACATTACCGACATCTGGGAGGAAACCCGTAGGAGATTAACACCGTATTATTCGCCATCCAGAATGAGCAAACAAGTACCACCCTGGTGCATCTTGGTGCAAACACGTCTCGGATATCACCACCCAATAATATCCGTTCGAAGTTAGTTTTGGGCGGAGTGCATTACACCTTCTTCACCTTAAAAACGATTTTTTCGTCAGCATTAATTAGTGACAAAGATGGGCGGTACTTCTTTTGTGGTGAAGATGTGTCGATACTTTAACTTCCCCCCATTTAGGTTATCTGTATTTTATAGAAGGGAGGGGCAACTTAGAAAATGAAATTTTAATTGTAAATTAGCCAAGGTATTTGATTTCCCCGTAGACTATTTGTCCGAGACTTTTATGGAAACTTCATGATGTGCAGCCTCAGTAAATAAACTGAATTCCTGATTTTTGATTGTTACAAAGATAACTTCGTTTCTCTTCACGTTTTGGGGTTTAAGACTTGATTAAACTTTGACTCTCCCTTTTCTGAATCTAAAGAGGAGAGCCGACATTGCGCTGTTTTTATAACCAATAAAGAACATGTCACGTAATAATGAACTCTCTTACGTAATGGAACTAAAGCATATTCCTTGAAGATAATATTTTGTACCCAAGGAACTTCTTAATTCATCAGAATGAAATGAAGAATTCATAAGTTTTAATATCGCTTTTCTAAGTGCTTAAATTTTTATTTCAGTACAAAATATGTGTAAAAAAAATTATTAGTCTATCTCATAACTCCATATTGCATGCATATATCCAAATTATAATGGAAAATTAGTCTCAAAATCTATCAACGATTTTTTTCTAGAGGACCAAACCTTCCGATTATACCAAATTTTAAACTTATCGATAGGAATTTTTGAAAAGAAAACAAAAAATTGTATGCCATTCTAAATGTAAAAATCTCCAAGTTATTTTAGCACTTATACAAAATTGTTTACTAGGTTTAATAGCTTATTCTATATTTAGTGTTCCTGCAGGCCTCTTCAGAAACATCACCTTAGCTATAAGAGATTTATAATAACTTCCAAACCTTAAAACTAAAAATACCTGGAGCCATATATATATATATATATCCTATATGTCCCAAGGGATTAAAACCCAATTTTTGCACCAATAAAGGAGAACTAGGAGAAAAAAAGAAAACCTTAAAGTGTTAAAATTCACCACCTTCGATACAAAAGAAACTTTGTTTGATATCACAACGTCAACACTTACTCCTTTACCGATTTGACAACTGAATAGGTGAAAGTGTCAGAGTGAAAAAGGAAAAGAAACAAACCTGTTTATCGCCTCACCTTCTACATTTCAATATGAATGAAATTTAAATATTGACACACTCACTAAACCACACGGGAAATTTTCGGATTATCAATTTTCGGTTTCATTTCGCTTCCTAGCGGGAGGAGGTAGGAAAGCGAAAGAGAAATTAGAAAAGTCATCATTCTTCCGGAGTCGAATTTGGAAAGTTGATAATAAATAAAGAAAGAAATAAAAAAAAAGAAGAAGCGAAACAAAATAAAATATTCCAGTTTTAATTACGTTATGTAAATTTTCAAAGCTGAGAATCTAATCAGAGGAAGAACCTTCTTCTTTCTCACTAATAACACTAGTAATTAGAGAAGGTAGCATCCTTTCATTTTATTTTATTTTATTTTTTTTATCTTCTTTTCTCTCCCTCCTACACTATTTTCCTCTCTGTCTAAAATCTTTTATTTGGTTTAGGAAGTCGTATTGCATAATAGGAGATTTTTTTAAAAAGTTTTCAGTTTAGTTTGGTGATTAATAATAAATACGAAGATAAATCTTAATGAATAAATGAGTTTAAAGTGAAGAAGTGGTGAGGTTTTGTTAAGAAGATCTTTTAATTTGAAATTTGTCGCCTTTATCTGTAAGAGTTTTTAACTGTAGACTATGAGATAAATATATAACTAAACGTTTCGTTTCTTTCTTTAAGCATCTCCAAATGCTAATGAATGTATCAGATATTCGTTTCTGCTGTTGATATACTGTATATCTTTTTCTTCATAATTTTCTTTCTTTTTTTTCTATATAGGAAGCATATTTTAGGATTTTTATATTGAGTTTCTATACGAAAATGATCATTTATTTTTTATTTTTGCTTTGGAATCTTTATTAGGTGAAATCCTATACGAGAATGATCATTTATTTTTTATTTTTGCTTTGGAATCTTTATTAGGTGAAATCCAACTTTTTGAAAAGCAAACTGAACTTTTTCAGAAGTAATCCTTTCTGTAAGGATTTCGGGAAAAAATTTCTGAGATGCCTTTCTTGTAATCTATCCTTTAAAAAATCGATTTTTATACGTTTCAAAAGTTTCTCGAGAATGCTTAAAACAAGTCTTTAACATCGAAATTTCTTTTAATTCTAGAATTCGAATGGATGTTAAGTGAAAAAAACGCGATAAACATCTAATTTTAACTCTGAAATGCAACAGTAGCTCAGCTTCTTGCGTACAGAATATGAATAAATTGATACCAGAGATTTTTTTTATATAGGTTTAAACCTCTTTATTACGTTCCGAATTCTAGAAATTCGATAGATTGCGTAACAGCGACGTTATTCTGAAAATAAACTGCAAAAATGTCTTCACAAGATAATAATGATTAATTAATTCGCACATAAGAAAAGCTTAAAAAATTAGAATGGCTTTAATCATAATTCATTGTGTACGCTACTGAAAACATTATAAACGTCCATTTTTTAATCCGGAAGTGTAAAGAAATATAACGCTAAACCTCCGTTTTGCGTATAGAATATGCATTAACTGTCACAGTTCAAGTCAGAGATTATCGGATATGTTTAAACTCCCCTTTTACGTTCCGAATTCTATAAACTCGTTAAATAGAGTTATTCTGAAAATAAACTTCACAAGATAATAATGATTATTTAATTCTCGCATCAGAAAGAAAACGGTTAAAAAAAAAAAAAATAATAAATAATAAAATAACGGCTTTAATCAACCATTCCTCCGTCATATTGTCACATGGTCACAGCAGTGTTTAATGAGAAATTCGAATTTAAAATTCCTGTCATGTGACTGCATGATATCCATTCAGAATCAGCCAGCGTGGAAATGAATGGGAAGAATTGTAGATGCGGATCATGCACACTTTCTGTTGTTTTCTGCGCGGTTAACCTGTATAGCGTATAGTCCTCAGGGGTGCAACCTGTTATCTTTATGTACAAGACTCACTGATTATGTCAAGAATAAGATTAAAACTATTTTCCTTTTACTCTCGGAATGTGTTTTTATTTTATAAACTGTAGTAAATTCAATTTTTTTTTTAATTTTTTTAACCTTTTTTTTTATTTTGTTTTTCCTTCGTCATTAATACGACTAACGTTTACTTTTGGTACAACTTTGGGGAATCATTAAAATAACCGAAATTCTTAAATTAAAAACGCATTTAATGCCGGCTAATAATTTTTTTTTTTTAAATTAACACCGGAAAAAATAAATTTAAAAATGTAATTTTGGCGATTCTTCTTTGTTTTCCTTTTTAATTTTATTTTTTCTTCTCATCTTCTTTTCCTTTATTAACTTTCGCCTTAAGAATGAAATTAATATCTCGTGACAGCAACTAAATATAATTATAAAATAAAATAAAATAACGGCTTTAATCAACCATTCCTCCGTCATATTGTCACATGGTCACAGCAGTCCTTTTTTTTAATAAAATCAAATCATTTTGCAAATTATAACCTTGATTTAGGTGGGAAATTAATTTATAGCAGTTATATATAACATTATTTTATATAAATATTTTTTGTTTACTACAGATGGTTTTATTAATACAAAAAGTTAGACTCATTCTTTTGGGATGATGCGAGTTCATTCACTCACATCTCTCATGCAAAATGCAGGTGAGACACGGGAATGAAAACTGGAGCATTTTTCACATGCATTATTATGGTATGGAACTACGTTTAAAGTACCAAAAAAACCGCAATTTGGCCACCATGGAAATATAATAAATGTATTTCAGAACATGTTATCATAAATTCTTTTATATAACAATCTATATAACTGTGAAATTTTTCAATTGTTTCGGAAATATAATGGAAGAAAAATAAGTTAAAATTTATTATTTAACATAAAACAAATTAAATAATTCTTAAAAAATTGAAGTAGATACGATGGTAAATTGTAATTTATCATCATAACTATTTCAATAAAATTTGGAATATTAATTAATATATGAGTATTTAAATCATCATATTTGCTCAGGTATTAGTATGGATGACACATTCATCATGTTATCTGCGTGGATGAGAACAGATCCAAAGAATTCTATTGAAGACAGGATGTCTGAAACTTACAGAGAATCTGGAATGTCCATCACCATTACTTCTCTTACTAATATTTGTTCTTTCTTTGCGGGTTACATTTTTTCTAATTTGCCAATGCTCAAGAATTTCTGCATTTTCATGGCATGCTGTTTAATATTCGACTACATTTATCAAATTACTTTTATAGGAGCATTCTTAGTTATTTTTGGTAGAGCTGAAGAACGTCGTTTGCACTCAGTTGTATTCACACATCTTGAGCAAACCACATCTTTCGGTAAGTATGAAAACTAATTTTTAAAAATTTAAATTTATTCATTATAATTCAATTATATATTATTAATATGAAAAAGAATAAAACAATAATAATAAATAACTATTAAAGTATAATTAAAATCGTGTCGTTGAGCTTTATTTCAAATTAAAGAAAATAATTTATAATCGGTTTACACAATTAAATTCAAATTATTCTTAAATTATGTGAATTAAATGAAAATATCTATACTATATTCCAGTGGTTCTCAATCACTGAAACCTTCGAAGGTGTGCCGCGAAAAATTAAAAACGAATTGTATATATGTATTGTGTGAATCATATATATTAATAGTCAAACGTGGTTGACTAGATATCGCTTTTGCAGTCAAACCACTGTACAGATTCCTATGAATAGGATATCATAAAAATCTATCCTTCGAATTTCTGCGACTGCCAAAATTTTTTGTCGTTATTCATAATTTAAAAACTAGGGAATAAAAATTAAAATTATAGTTTCTCTAAAATGACAAAATCCGCAGGTACCGCTATAATGTCGTCTGTGATCTGAATGTAATAAAGAATAAATACAATAATCTGTTAATAAAAATTCGTTGTTAAATCTAAATTATTTAAAATATTTAGGTGTGCCACCAAATTTTAAAATATTAAAATGTGTTAATTGACACAAAAAAAGGTTGAGAACCACTGCTGTATCTCATGTATGTTCGTATTTATATAACGTGAATGTATCAGAAATGTGAAAACAGAAATTTATTCAAAAGAAATTAAGAAATGTATTTGGTTTTACATAATTTTTAAATATGTTTTTGATGATTGTATATAAGAGACGTCGGTTGATGCTTGGATAATAAATATAGTCTTATATGCTATAAAAAATTATTTTGCTACGCCCAAATTTTATTTTAACTATGGAACGAAAAAATATAATTTTTTAAAAAATTACAGAATTTTTCATTTTTTCTGTAAAAGTATTAGAATAATATTTTATACAAAAAGTATTTGAAAAAGAATTAACAAAACAATTCCGCCGATATCCGCTATTTTTGATAATTAATTATTAAGGAAGTTAATGAGATATAGTAAAATATTTATTTCTCTTCCGTTATATGAAATAACTCCTCATAAAAATAAAAATAAAAAACTAATCAGATATTTTAAGTAATATATATAATTATAAAAGTGATATGTATATATAATCTCATTGGAATGACATCATTTCATATCCGTTTTCTTAACTACAGTTTTTTTATCACTACTTTTTCACAGTACTATGTTGGTAATCGGGAGTAAACACACTTAATTTTTAAACATTAATTTATTATTTACAAAATTAAAAAAACATAAATTTATAATACATTTAAAACTGTACTAAAAATATATAACAATTTATCATTTATAAAAAATTCACCATCTGCAATATGCATTTCGGCCTAATTCTGGCCTTCTTCAGTTATACTGGTATGTGAATTACATAAAAGAATTTTTTTAACTAATTTCTCATTAAACAATTCCAAGCTACTCTTCATTAATAAATTTCCAATTAATTCTTTAAATAATAATGTTTTATTTTTATAACAAAGGAATGGCAATTCTAACATTATTATTTAAAGAATTAATTAGAAATTTATTAAAGAAGAATATCTTGGAATTTTTTAATGAGAAATTAGTTAAAAAAATTCTTTTATGAAATTCACATATCAATGTAACTGAAGAGGGCCAGAATTAGGACGAAATGCATATTGCAGATGGCGAATTTTTTATAAATGATAAATTGTTATATATTTTTAGTACAGTTTTAAGAGTATTATAAATTTGTTTTTTTAATTTTGTAAAAAATAAATTAATTTTGTGAATAATAAAATAATGTTTCAAAATTAAGTGTGTTTACTCCCGATTACCAACATAGAAATGTAGAATATGTGAAAAAGTAGTGATAAAATAATCTGTAGTTAAGAAAACAGATATGGAATGATGCCATTCCAATGAAATTGAATAATCAGATATTTGTCTATATAAAACAGTAAACTGATCAAAAACAATTGACCGGGCTGAAAAATTACGTTTGTTTAGATCGGATATGAAGTCGAATCCCCAAAATTTCATTCTTCGCTCGATGACCATATAACTAATATGTGAATCTCTTACCACGTGGCCATCTGATCAAACATTTGGGAAATGAAGATGAATTAATTATAGTGGAATTTCAATAAACATTATTCAATCTAAACTTCAACACAGAAATAAATTAGCTATTTACTGTTTGTTTAGATGAAAAAACAACTGTTGTAACGAAATACTTTTTTAATTTTTTCAGACAGAAAACCAATACTTAAAAAAATATTTTGTTATGTGCAGCCAGCTAAAAATGAAAATGAAGTGAAATCATCATTTTCCGCTACCAGTTTCTGGATGAAATTTAGCAAATGGATGACAAAAACTAATACAAAAATATTTATAATATTTTTATACTTTGTATATTTAAGTATAACAATATGGGGATTAAGTAAATATTTTGTGGATGCGAAATTAAATAATAGTATGATTAAAGGAACCTATCGTGATAATTATTATAAACTTCAACAGAAATATTATCATCGTTATCAATATAGATTACAGCTATTTATTGACCAAAAACTTGATTATTCTGATCCTCGAGTTCAAGTGGAAATTGAAAAAATGATTCAACAATTAGAATCTGATCCTCTTATTGCACAGTCTGAATTAACAGCATGGTGGTTGAGAAGTTATCTAAAGTTTCTTTCAGATGAAAGAAGCGCTTTGATTCTTTCAGGATTTAATATGACAGATCCATTCGATTTCTTGTACGTCTTTCGTCGCTATTTTTTAAAAATTCCACTTGCCAAACAATTTAGACATGACATTGTTTTCGATAAAAATTACACGAGCATTGTTTCCTGTCGCTTCTTCTTACAAACAAATATCACACTAGATGTTGATCATTTTTACAGCCAACTAACCAATTTTAAGAAGAAATTGGATGCAGTTCCATATCCAATTATTCTATATCATCCACTCTTTTACTATTTTGATATAGTTGACTTATTACCAGAAATGTGTCTACAAACATTTTCAACCGTTATTGTAACTGCTTTTGTTATTTCTGCCATTTTATTGCCGAGTATTCTCACTATCATTTGTGTATTATTAAGTATATTTTCAATTATTGCCGGTATCATAAGTTTCATGTTCCTTTGGGGTATCGGATTGAGCTACTATTCTGTTACTGTTTTTGCTGTAATAATTGGAATTTCTGTGGATTATGCAGCTCATATTTCTTGTGCCTATGAATCATCACAAGAAACAGATCCAAATAAGCGTTTAATCGATGCTGTTTCTTTGACAGCCATGCCAATTCTACAAGGTGCTTCAACAACAGTTTTAGCTTTTATTTTATCCATATTGATTCCATCTAAGGACGCAGTTATATATGCAAAGATTATTTTTTTAACAAGTTTCATAGCTTCCGCTCATAGTATTCTTTTCCTTCCTGTACTGATATCGCTGTTTGATTCGTTTTGCCAGAGAAATTTCATTTGCAAGAAATGTTTCCAAAACAATAATCCTGAATTAGATACAAAGCAGAACGACACGATAGGAAGAGGAGCAGTAAACCATGCAATGCAATAAATCTCAAAATGGTTTTCTTGGAAACAGATCAAAAAGAAAAAGAATAAATTGAAAGTTTATTCTTTCTTTTTTATATTAATTAACCGATTATTCAATTTTCTTATACATATCAGAAGAATTGCCTGAAAACGAAATTTTACTTAAGGGATAATTATATATTTATAAATATAAACTTTAACATGAATTTTAGTTGTTATGTATTTCAGGTTTTATCAAAAGATAATCGATTTTTAAAATTGGATTTCATTAACTTGATAAGTTATTTTATGGAAATTGTCTTGACATATTTTTTATAATTCTCCACTCGGACAGAATAGTCATAAGATAGTTTTCATAAATATAAAAATTAATATAAACTGAAATTCAGTATAAAGCGTAATTATACTTTTATTAATTATGAATTAAATGATAATTCAATACTTTTGTTTAACTTATGCTGAATTAACAAAGACTTCTATCACAGACATGTAAAAATATATTTATTAATAAAGTCTTTATTACAGACAATCCACTAAGACTAATTCTATTATATTTATTTTAAATTAAAAGTATCTATTAATCAATTTTATTTATTTATACTAAAATGTTTATCATTATACTTTTAAAATATTGATAGGTTTGTTTCTAAGTTCATTAAGTCCTTATTTTTCATAAAACAACTTACTTTTCTTATGAAAAAAATTCCTTTTTTCTTATTAACAAAAATATTTCATTGGGTCGGAACAATTCTAGATAAAGCTGAACTTTCTTTTATAATTCATTCCCAACTTCAATTAATAAAGAAAAGTCTTCTGTACTACATAAACTTTCCTTAGTAGTATAGTAAAATTCGAAACTAGGGGTGCTGGTTTGAAGATAGCCCTTAAATTTGTTTTGGCTCTGATGTCTAAGGGGTGAGTATGCAAACGAAAATATTAAAAATGCAAAAGAAAATGTTTAATAATTCAAAACAAATTTGGGGGCTAACTTTAAACTAGCTTCCCAGTTTCGAATTATTTATTTTGTAGTAGTTAGCAAATTTATTAGCACTTTTTGCACTTTTTAATATTTCTTTTACGCTCAAATTTTGGCCCCT